>PVLA01002278.1:0-280098 GCA_004027455.1 Hydrochoerus hydrochaeris
GAGGAGGAGGAGAAGAAAACTGTATGGTAGGTTTCCAAATTGTCACTCAAGACAACTGACAAATTTTAAAGTTTCTGAAAAATTTAATTAGTGTTTCCCAAATGTGTGAAGAAAGTAACCATAATTTTCCATTTGTAACACTTAAAATAGTAGAAATGGAAGCCAACAAATGATGGAAAGAAGGAAGTAAGTGACAAATATTACTTCTCATGCAAGTAAAATCTCCAGGGCTCTCACAGTTAACAGGACGTAGTTTCTTTTTCATTTTTTATAATTTACTTTTTATTAATATGTTTTCCATATATGATGATCACATTCATCATAGGGAGTATGTAGTTCTTCAAACTTCAAGAAATCCTATGGGTTTGGAATGTCACATCTAAAGCAATAAATACTTGTCCATTTTATATATATATATATATATATATATATATATATATATATATTGCAGAAGAGTTGAAAGATTTACACTAAAAAAGTGGATCACACATATTAACCATAAAACTGAATCATAGATTTTGAAACAAATATATACTAGGCAAATCCAATGAAGTAGGAGCCAAGAGAAGGGCATCTATACTGTATCAACAAATATTCTAAACAGAAATATGCAATCATGAACAAGACCAAAAAAAAGAGGTCTTATAGCCATTAGGCAGATATAACAAAAAGAGACGAAAAATCTATGCAGGCAGAGGATGAAAAGAATAACTAGAAGCGAGAAGGTAGTAATGATAGGGTGTTATGGTTTTGTCTAGATGCCCCCACACTGAAGAGTCAGGTTGTCATAAGTGTTTTTTTTTTTGGAGGTGGCTGAATACAGTGTATGTGTTTTCTTCATAGTGAAATGCTGGGATTAAGGGTGATGGGATTAAGAGTGAGTAATTGCTGAATCTTTCCACTGATTGAATTAACACTGCCCTAATCCTGGTAGACTGTATATGATACAAGGGACAGAAAGAGGCTTGTCTTTCTCTCCTGCTAGTTGCCTCTGCTACATTGTGCCACTCTGAGCAGCTGCCTCTTTTCCTATGCCACCCTGCCTTGGAACCAGCTATTTTTGAATTGTAACCTCTACAAACTGTGAGCTAAATAAACCTTTCCTCCTTTAATTTAGGGTGTCAGGATGTGTTTGTAACATCCACTGCAAACAGGAAAATGAGGCAGAAAGTCAACCACTATATTTCATAATTTTAGAAAGTCTATCTTTCAATGAGTTTCTATATTATTGTATCTGTACTAAATGAGCCCATGAAATTATGGATTCTTTCAATCAGTGCCAGATATGAGACACTCCTTATGTAATTTCAGAATGGTTATCTTTTGTTAGACTGCATTGGAAAGTCCTTTAGTTCTTTGATGTGGAGAAAAAGGAGGAGTATTTATAAAGGATAAATAATGACTATTCTGTAGTTTTGTAGGACAGAAAATCACTAAATAATATAAAAGAGATTCAATTATGTTTTGTCACTCAATATAGTTTGTTCTAATTCTGACTGAACATTCTACAATCCATGATTAATAATAATAATAATAATCAGCATTTGTTGTGTATTAGCAAAGGACTAAACATTTTACCTACATTTATCTCACACAATGAACAGCATGATTAGCTGTCATCCTTACAATTATTATTAAACAGGTGAAAAACTGAAATACAGCTGGGGATTTAGCTCAGCACCACAATCTGGCAAGTGCAAGGTTGTGATTTTGATCCCTGATAAAAATACCTGAGGAAATACATGAAGAACATAAAATTTAAGTTACTTTTTAAAAACTTATTTAATAAGAGATAAATCTAGGACTTAAATTCAGGCACTTTGACTCTAGAAATCCTAATGTCTTCCATTGTAGGTTGGTTTGTAATATTATTAAAGCTTTCAGTTTAACTCCCTAAAACCATCAAAATTCTCGTTTCTAATCATCTGGGAGAGGTCTTATTTTTCAATCATTTTATGCTATTAAAAGTCATGATGAAGAATGGAGAGCAAGTTAATTTTTTTTGCTTATAGTACATTTTTATTGTCCATAGCTCTTTTGTAGTCTCACAGCAACTAAGAGACTCAGTAGTTTTTCAACCTTTTTCAAATGTTTGTGTAAATTTAGTATACAATCCCTTTTGAAATCTTTATGGCATTGGTGGTTGAAACTGAAAAAGAAAGGGATCATTCTGAATATTCTTAAATCATGCCATTTAGATAGTTTGGAGTTTCCAATCAGTTATGTATACTCATTTTTTTCTTTATCGATTCCTCTTGCATTCATGTACTTATTAAATATGTGGGCATACCTTTCCACTCTTTGGACTGTGTTTTCTTCCATGCCAAGTAATCTGTATGTCAGTTTTATGCCATGTAATTTACCTCTGTATTTGAGTAACTCTATGTGTTAATTACTTTTAACTTGTTTGTAAAACAAAACACCTGATACCCTAAGTTAAAGGAGGATAGGTTTATTTAGCTCACAGTTCTAACTATATTGAATGATGAAACATAATTGAATCTGTTTTATATTATTTAGTGACTGAGTATCTTTTCTCTTCCATGCCCCTGCATGCCTTGGAGTCAGTGATCATAGACCTAACCCACTGAAGCTATTAAACAGAATAAGTCTCTTTTCTTTAAACTATGGTGGTCAGGCATTTTGTCCCAGCAACAGAAAATGACTAAAAAGGATGACATATAATGAATTTAAGTTGTATTATATATACTGGAATTTTTCAGAGTTTTCTATCATTGGCTGATTGGAAAATGAACAGGTAAACTCTTAAAGTCATGAGTGTAGGGGAGGACTTTTTGAACCAAATTTCAATTGCACAAGGAATAATAGCAAGAATAAACAAATGATCTTATATTGAATTTAAAAACTTCCTCACATCAAAGAAAGCAAGTAACCTACAGAAGAGTCAACCTACAGAACAGGAAAAAATTTGCCTGCTATTCTTCAGAGAACTCATATCTGTAATATATAAGGAACAACATCAAAGTTATACCTCCCAAAATAAAAGAATCAATTAAAAATGGGCAAGGGAAATGAGTAGGTATTTCTCAGGACAAAAAATACAAATATACAGTAAATATATTTTTAAAATTCAATATCTCCAGTCATTAGGAAAAAAATTTTAAAAAACACTAAGATTTTATGTTACACCCAAAAGAATTGCAGCCATCAATAAATCAAATAACAAATTCTGGCATGACTTCCTTCAAAAAAAGAACCCTTCTACAATGTTGGTGGGAATGTGAAGATTATCAAACTTTATCAAAAATTAGTATTAAAAATTCTATTTGAACTAGCTAGTCCCCTTCTAAATGTCATCTCAAAATAGCTAAAAATATCATTTTACAGTGATACATGCATACCAATATTTATAGCAGTGTAATTCATAATAACTAGCATGTGAAAGTGGCCATCAGATGAATGAATAAAGGAAATGTGGGACGTATACACCATGGAATACTAATTAGCTATAAAAAATAAATTTCATAATGTTAAGTGAAATAAATTAGACACACATGCTTAAATACCATATAGTTTCCCTCAATTGAATTACTTAAAGTACAAACAAAAAGCAAAATAAAAGTCTGAGAAGAGAAAGCAGGGAGATAGTTTTTCTGCAGATGGTAAGGCAAACATGAGACCAAAAGTGGGGAGATAAAGGACAGGAAGGCAACATAAAAAGATTTAATATGTGCCATATGAATTGACCAACTGCTCACAATGAATCTAATCATTATGTATCACAAATGTGACCTATAAAATTATAATGAAAATAATATAAATGGGGAAAGGGAGTCTAGAAGTGAGAAGGGAAGGAAAATAAAGAGTCAAGGCATGTTATATACCCACTCCTTGAGATGAATGTGAACATCATGTATCACACACACATACTAATAAAATAAAAAGTTTTAAAAACAAAAAATAAACGTGGAAAAATAAAAATAAAGTAACTTTTTGTTTTTTACTTCATGTGCCATTTCTAAAACATTTTCTAGTCATTTTTATAGATTTATTCTCCTGAGGTGGTAATATTTACTAACTTGTCCACTTATTGTCAGAACATAGAAGACCTATTGATATTTTACTAGTTTTTAAGTAAATGGCAACACCACTTAGCTTTTCTCTGAGTTCCAATGGGTTGTCATTTAATTCTGCTGTGTTTTACAGGTGGATTAGCACAGCTTTTATGCCTAATTGTCATTTACTTATATTTTCAATTAACTGTGCCTTATTAACTTATAAAATATTTCAAATATATGTTATCACTGTCAGTTGGAGCCTTATTAACTTTTAAAATATTTCAAATATATGTTATCACTGTCAGTTGGAGGACTTCTGTATATAGCTGTATATATATATATATATATATCCATGTAGCCATATGTATTAATTTAATTGTCATCATTTTTTTAAATTTCTGATTAATCCTGAAATCTGTGCATTTCAATATATATATATCTACATTGAGTATTCATCTCTAATTATATATTGGACACACTACAGATTCTAAATAAATGTTGTTTAAATTGAATTATATTGCTAGCATTTTCAAAGTTGAAATTATACCCTCTTAACTCTCTATTAATTTCTAGGAGAGTTCCTTGCAGCATAATGATTAGTGCTGCTATTTACAATAAAGTTTTATTATACATTATTATGCATTTATTTTTTTAAAGTAGAAAATGAAGTGATCAGAACTTATCATAAGCTAAAATGAAGTAGACTACACTTGTCAGGGATGTCATCACTAATTTTCTTCATCTTCCTAGTCTCATCAACACTGTGTTGCATGGGCTATACTCTTAGAGGACAAACATAAAGCATTTCTCCCTCATTACATCTTCAAACCTAAATCTAGATACTACTTCTTCCTCTGCATTTGGATGAAAGCTCAGAAACTGCCCTCCAAATTTTGGTGAGTCTTAAAATCTGAAATATTCCTCAACACTTTCACTTCCTGGAAAATCACAGTTCAGTAATTAAATGTCAATTCCAGTATCAATCAACATATAAAGTGTGATTTTAACCAACGAAGATGTCTTTCCTTCTCCAGATAGGTCTTCCCTGGGCCATAAGTCCCCAATTTACTTGGAAGTGCCCTTTATCTTTCAATACACTTTTATTCCCCCTTTACCCAATTTACACTTTCTCCTTCCCCTTACTAGCATGACTCTGACTTTCCAGTGTCACAAGAATAAGGGAAGAAGAGGGAAAACATTTTGCTTGAGTGATAAAGAGATAATCACCAGATTAACCACAATGTCTTCTTTCCAGTGCTAAATCTGTTTTCAGAGAGAGATTTTGTAGATTCTTCAGATACATCCACTAAAAACATCCAGTATAGTTTTCAATATGTGGTATGTTTTAAAATTTCAACCCATAGGTTCTTAATTTTTCAGAGCCTGCCCTATGCAGACTTTCTGTTTAGGCATCTATTGCTTCTTCAAGTAGTTCCCTTATGAGCAATGCAAATCAGAACCATACTAACTTCCACTCTAGTTTCCCATGCCTGAAAAATATTCAAATTCCATTCTGTACCAATGGTGGAATGCTACTGACTCACAAAATGTCCTCTTTATCTCCCTTTCCTGTATTCTTTTAGACATTCTACCCATTTCATAAATAGTTCCCAGACCCTGAAGGATGTCAAATGTGGAATTTCCCCATATAATCTCTGCAACCCCCTTCTCTGTTTTGGCTTAAAGTGAGGTAAATGTACTGCATGACCCCTCTCTGGGAATTCAATCCAAACACTAGCATACTAATATCTCTTTCCAAAGAAACCCTCCCCTCCCACTTACAAGCTTCAACATTATGTGCAGTAAAGTCTATCGAACAATGGCCTGGTTTTTGCCCTTTTGGACCTCAAATGAAATGGAATTATAAAGCATTTTCCTTCAAATATGAGTGTATTAAAATCGTACTACTACAGAGTGACAAAATAACCTACAGAATGAGAAAAATAATGTTTCCAGTTACTCAGACAGAGGAACCATATTTGTACCAATGATGGCAAAACTTCTAGAGATCCAGTCCTCAAACTGCAACCCAAAGCCCGTTTATTTATCACAAAGTACCAACACTACAATTAAACCTGAATAATGAAATTATAGTTTAGAAAAATATAACTCATACATTGACATTTGTTGTGTTAAAAGAAAACCACAATAGCATGTGTGCCATAGGGTCACCACAACTGACCTAGAATATATAAGAACTCAGAAAATTAGACCACCCCAAATTAAAAAAAAACCACATCAAAATGAGCAATTGAAATGAATGGACACTTCTTAAAAAGAAGAAACAAAATAATCAATAAGTATATAAAAATATTCAACATTTTTGGCCATCAGGGAAATGCAAATTAAAAGAACACTGAGTTTTCATCTTGCTCCAGAAAGAATGGCTATCTCAAGAACTCAAAGACAAACAACAACAAAAATAAAAATAAAATAAAATAATAATCAATGCTTTTGAGGCTGCAAGGAAAAGAAAGACATTTCCCCATTGTCGGAGGGAATGTAAATTAGTATGTCCACTATGAAAATCCGTACAAAGATTCCTCAAAAACCTAAAACTAGAAATCCCATTTTATGTAGCTACTTGCCTTCAGATATCTTCCCAAAAGCATTAAAGACAACATATTACAGTGATGCTTGCATATCTATGTTCATAGCAGCACAACTCCTAGTAGCTAAATCTTGGAAGCAGCCTATATGTCTAGTAATAGATAAATGGTTAAAGAAAATGAGGTACATATACACATTGGAGTTCTGCTCTGCCATAAAGATAAATTTGAGTTATCTGTAGAAAAATAGTTGTACCTTGAAACTACAATGTGAAAAAGAAATAATCAGCTTCCCTTATATGTAAAACACAAAGTAGAAATAATTTTAAAAGAAAAATGTAAGATAAATAATAGGAAATAGAGGTAGCCCTATTCCAGATGGGAGGGGCATCTAGAAATGGAGAGAAGGCAGGGGAAGGGAAAGTGAAAAGATTTAAAATGTGATGTGTACAATGCCTAATCCCCCATATAATGAACATATTTATTATGTTCCACAAAATTGTACTAGTAAAAAAGTAAATGAAATTACACTATTATTTTATCCCACAGAATGTCCTTGGAGAAGTAGTTAAGAGGCAAATTATACTTTCCAAATATAATGTTAGCAATTTAATCATAGTAAAAATGCTAATAAGTTTTATAACATTCAAATTAAAATGTTAGTATGAATCCAATTACCTGCTATTATTCACACATATTAATGATTCAAGCCGATAGAATCAGTTCAAGTAGAATCTTCAATGTTTTCTACTTTGTATTTGCAAGTAGATATCAATATAGGACACAGATTAGGTGTGGTGTTTGTTCTATTTCTATACCTTTCATCTTCTGGGATAAATGGTTATTGTGTTCTTCATCAAGCCTTATTACTATGCCTCTAGACAACTGGAGATTGTTTCCCTTTGTGTTGTCACATTCACTTTGTCTTTTTGGCACTTTGGTGAAGTTACTGCTGAGATTCACACTAATCACAACATCCATCTTTTTAATGACAGCCACATCCCTGAAATAAAACAGTGTATATATAATGCAACAATGTCAGATTATCCTGTTTTTATCGTCCACGTGCATTCCTATCTTACATCACCAATGATAAATATTTAACACTGAAATTTATAGGAAAAATTTATAACCTCTAAAAGAATACAAGCTTCTTTGTAAATAGTTATTATTTCTGCTTCAATAAAACTGAAAATTAGACACTTCCAAAAGTGCTGATATTTCCAAATTTAAAACTTCAACACCAGAGTAGTTTTTAATATACATAAAATTATTAAAAGTCATTAAAATGTTCCAAACATTTATTGAATATTGCTACATTAATTAGTATAAAATAAGTACTTTAAATTTCATTCAAAAATTCAGGTAAATGAAATAAACATAGATCTTACCAGGTACACTTAAGTCTCCACTCCACCGAAGAAAATCTCATAATAGCAGTGATTTTTTATTCATAAGAATTTCAATTAAATCCTCCAAAATGTCAAAATAACATAAGGTAACAGTTAATACTTTATTTTGTAAAACAATATTTTTTTACACAAAAAGTACCCAATACCCCAATTGATAGATTTAGCTAACAATGTAGTAAAGTACTTGCTCCTATTAGAAATTTCACCTAAAAACATTGTTTATTGCTTTCAGAATTACCAGATAAGATTGCAGGATGATTTTCATTAGCAAGCTAATGTGTAGCAGTTGAAACAAAAGTTGCAAAGGAATCTCATAGAAAACACTCCATCATAAATCTACCAAAGAAAATACCAAGGTGTGGTGGATTGAAAACTGACATCCAAATTAAACACCAACTGAACTGAATCAGCATGGTGCTGAGGGTAGATGGCCCACCTGAAGATTGATACCTGCATAAATAAGAGGAAGAGCTGTTGCTTGGCGCTGTTGGTTCTCCTATTGCTGTGGGTTCTCCTGGAGGAGTTTGCTGAGCTTCCTTCCTGATATGAACTTGGTTGTTCTCATTGTTAAAGGAGCTCAGGACCTTGTTGCTGGTAATGGCTATGGTTCACTTTGGGAAAGTTCTGGTCTTTACTGCTTCCTGGCTCCAGAGGGGAGGATTGTGTGCTGTTCAATCTTCAGGAGAAGCTTGTCATGCTGGCTTCCTGGTATGAACTCAGCTGTTTTCAACATCAGAGGAAGTGAGAACTTGTCACTGAGAATGGCTGTGTTACTTTTTGGGGGAGCCTTGATCCTCTTTTTGAGCATTGCTTCCTGGCTCCAGGGCAGAACACTCCACCTTTTGGCATACATCCTTCTTCCCCTTGCACAGACATTGTAGCTTCCACCACTCATCTTGGGGCTTTCCCAGCACAGATTCATGAAACTGACTTGCATGAGTCATTGTAGGGGGCTCTAGGCCTCCAGTAGGACTCGTGGGAGGCATCGTCATGGGCTCTAAGTGTTCAACTAAACTCATGAAGGATATTACCATGGGATCCAGGCCCTCTGCTGGATTCTCTAGATCTTTAGTATGTGAACAGATTTCCTACACTTTTTGTATTTAAATATTTGGTTGACAATTATGAAATAATACTATAAATTATGTGCCCTGCATGTAATTATTTTCCTTGCAATCCCTGACTACAACACAAGGGTAAAAAAATCCTAACTATAACATTATAGCTAAAATGGTTTTAAGCATATACAATTGCATTGAGCTAATGAGAACAGAAGAATGAGTGTATAAGGGCAAGTATAGACAAACATAAACAAAGAAAGGGAAGAAAGGAAGGGAAAGCAAAACAAAAATACAAGACAGTTATATTACTAGTTTCACATCATTCATTGAAAAGAAAGATTTATGTTAATATTGATTGAAGTATTTTTATGCCCATATCTTGTATTATGAGTAGCTACTTTGAAGATAACAATATGCAATGTACAATCTATAGTTATTCTCCTGTTTTGATATTTTGTTTTATTTTTCCATTAAAAATTATTCATTTGAGCGTATGTCAATTAAACAGAAAATGTTTTCTCAATTTTCACCACACTCAGAAAAAAGTAAGCACATTGTATCTACCAGTATTTTATCAGAAAAATAAATATAACGCATAGTATACAAATATATAAAAATTTACAAGGTAAGCTTAAAATTGTTACTGGGAGAGTTGGATGAGGAAGCATGCAGAGGGTATCTGCACACTGGAGATTGGAGATTTCAGTGCAATGCCTTTACTTCACTGCAGAGAATAGCAAGTGTCAAATGCTACTCAGAAACCAAGTCACTGATGTACTTATTGTAGTAGTTTAGTATAATTATTATAAGTAGACATTTAGAGAAGGTTAGGATAATGTCAGAAGAAATAATTAGGCAAGAATCCAGTTAAGCAAAGAGCCAGTCATCTTTAGTAAGGTAAAAGAAAATAAAATAGCACACCCAAGATAAGAAATAATTCAAACAGCTAAGGTAAGCTTAGAGACACAAAGACAAGAACAAATGATAAAAATTTGGAATGAGATTAGAGAGATATGAAATTTCCCCTTGAGGATATACTAACTGCTGTAACAACTCCTTACCTTCTAACATAGATCTGGACATTAGAAATGTAAGATAACCAGTTTCTTTTAAACATTCTTAATTCATTTCTTTGAAACAAACCCCTGTGCTCTGCTTGCCTATATAAGGCCTGCACAAAGGAATCCTGTTAGACTTCTATTCAGAATCCCCTTGGTGGGATGGGATATAGTTAAGCAGCACAGCTCCTAAGTTTGATTCCTGGTACAATAACAGCAACAACAACATCAAAAATTCCCTTAGTGATATACCCATCAAGAGCTTTTTTCTTGCTATTTTTGGTAAACATTCTCATAAATTCCTTCTTTTGTCGTCCAAATTATATTTCCTTTTTGGAAGACAAAGAATTCAGCTTTATATAAAATTAACTATTTTGTGCACTCTTTTTGTAAGTATAATAGAGATGTTTTTCTCCCTTATCTGACATGTTGTTGAAAAGAGTTAAATTGCTCTACTTAGTTTTTGTTGTTGTTGCTCTCCTGTTTCATAGGTAGTGCGATGATTTGTCTGACCTACAAATTTGAGAAAAGGGAACCTGATATGTACAGTTAAATCCATCTTTTTTTCCTTTGGAGGAATGAACATGTTCTCTTAGAGGATGGTCTCCTCTTTCCTCCCTGCTATCATAGCTGGATATTCCTCTACACCAGCAAGGAAGGAGGCAGAATCTGTGAAAATGTAAGCAAAGGTATTTTAAATAAACCAACTGAGTAATTGTATTCATTTCATTTGGGGGAAGTAATGGCCTTACAGCATGAGAGAATCGAGTTCCCTTACTTATGACAGGAATCCAAGGACAAATAATTGGTTCTAAATTGCATTTGGGTTTTGGAAGTTCAGTGTATTTCTTCCTTATCTATTCTATTTATTTTTAACATGTGAGAAAAAGTCATCCTCTTAGATTGAGGCAGAACAGAATAAAATAGATTTCATGATGGTTGTAAAGATTTAAAAAACACACATATGACAGACAAAATTGGATAAAAATGCAGACAAATTAATCAGCTCTGAAAACAAAACTTTGACAATCTGCCTGGGTAGTATTTAAATCACTCTTGAAAACTGTGACTATTCATGGGTAGGGCTTCACCAGTAATTATGAATAAAGACTATGAAGCAGTGGATCTCAGTTGTACAGAGAGATGGTAAAGTGACTGATAATTGAATGTAACAGTAAATAATGAATTTGAAATCAAGAGAATTTATGGTATAGGGAATAGACAAAATGATAAGGACCTAATATGAGAATGACAGGACATGTATTTTGAGTCAGAGAGAAGAAGTATAGATTACTTTTTAAACCAGAAAATTAATGCTAGGATTTTTAAAACTTTATGGATGACAACAGTGACAGTGTGAACTGTATTATAGCTAAATTAAAAATACTTGGTTTGTATATAAACCATATGAAGATGTCTTAATTACTTTTCTCATTGCTGAGACAAAATATGTGACACCCAAAGTTTAAGGGAAAAATGTTTACTTAGCTTACAGTTTGTAGGGGTTTAATTTCATAGTCAACTGTCTCTAAGGCAGGGTGGTATGACAGATGGACATAACAGAGGATAGCAGTTCAGGATGGGCAGAAACATAAAACAAGCCAGCAAGGGATAAGACAAACCTCTTTCTGACCTTTACATTGTATCTAAACTATTGAGATTAAGAAAGTGCAAATTCAATCAGTGTATTGATTTATTAATCACCCACCCTCTTAATCCTAGAAACCTTAATATTAGCATTGTACCTTGAATCTGTCACACACTTTATTTTTTTTATTTTTTGAAGAGCAGTATATACCTATTGAGAGAAAGAAAGCTTCAGTCCAAGAGAGAGACAGTAGAGGTACCAAGTGGGTTGACAAGGATCCTGCCTACTATAATGATTTTCATAGAGCAAAAACACAAGTTGAGGTGGATCCAAGGTGAGGAAAAATAGGAACTCACAAGGCAGACAGGCATGAGATGGGACAGATGGTCAATCAATAAGATTACAAGTGTAAATGTTCAGGTAAACTTGATTAAATCAGAATTCAATGGGGAAATAAGTCAAGTAGCAAGTAGTCATGAATACAGAATAGGGCCTTTTCCTGTAGGGCACTGGGTTAGTGAATCCCCTCTGAAGAAGCACCCTAAAATATCATGAGGGAAAATTGGGCAATGATCAGTCTGACTTCCTCAGGCTGAAAGGGGTCATAGCTGTTGATCAGGAGTCAGAGATACTCTAAAGAGTGTCTATCAAAAGGCCCTTGATAGACATCATTTATTTTCATCTTGGGTAGGTAGACAGCTTTAAATCTGGAGGAGACAAATTAAAAGAGACAATTAAGTATGCATGTGACAAATAATTGAATCAACAGGATAAATATGAGTGCAGATAACAAAGATTTCAACCAAAGGAAATTAATAGTAATGGTTTCCCATAATGAGAATAAGGATAAGGTCCAGGGAATTTTATCATCTGACATGTTATTGATTCATCATCCAATATCTTGAACAGTTATTGAGATGCTAGCAGTAGGAACAGGAATGTATACACAGCATTCATTTTTTATAGCTGCACAAGTACCCCGCTGTGCTGTTGTTAGAACATCTAATCCCATCTGATTTTGGAGGATGGCCTATCTCATTAATTTTACTTCTGCATTTAGGAGAGAGAGACCAGCTTGAGTGTCATTTAAAGCCCACTGAGTATAGTGAGGCCTCAATATGTGATATGACATGTTCTAACCCTAGGGAAGAGATAGAGAGGCAAAGTGATCAAACCAATGAAAAATGCTTCTGGACCATCGATGTTATAGGTGGGATAAATTTGCAGGTTTGTTGATACTTTTGATACTCCTACCTTGTAACCATGCAAATCCTAATGTACATCTTTCTATCAATTAAGGGTGTAGCCAGGACCACATATTGATCCTACAAGACCATTCAATGCCATTGAGGTCTTCCCATCTAATTCCTGAGTGATTATACCAGTCTGTTGCAAATCAGTCTTCAGCCTGTAAAGTTATTGGGTGTATACACAGTTTGGGGGTGTCCAGTGCAAGGATTTAGTGGAGTTAGGCCAATGAGAATAAGAGTGTCACATACTTTATATTCATTCAACTCCAAATAAGCCCCACCCATGATTACATGAGGCACTGAGGAGACATCTAGACACAAGCCATAGCACGATATACCCTAAATATATTTCAAATACCATAAATCTATATCAATACTGTGTAATAAAAAATATAACTTGTTGACCCATTCCATGGTAAATGTGCCAGATTTGTAATATAACAACACTGATGATTGAAGTCATGAACCAAAAGAGGAGTTTAAGAGCATTTCAATGAAAATAAGGACAAGGAGAATGGCTCCTGGCTTCCCAGGAGGGGTCCCAAAGGGATGGCCATCAAGGCACCTCGTCATGAGTAATTTATACAGCAATGTCATAAAATAGGTACAACATGAGTCAAACTACAATAAGCCTATAGGATTGTAATTATATCCAACTAGCTAATAATGATCCAATGTGGGAAAATGTTATATAGCAAAGGTATATGGAAAGAACAAAGGCATTTTTGGGAAAGAACAAAAGTATGGGTCCAGATTTTCTGGTCACTCACCTATACTCCTGATGCCTAGCTGGATCCACAGGACGAGGTGTTGCTAATTACAGTATAATCAAAATTATTGTTTATCTTGAAGTCCTGGCTATTGCATCTCCGTCTTGTGGCTTGACTCTTCAAATTTGACTCCAGCCAAAGTTCTGATGTCTCTGTTTTATGTGCTGATCTCCTTGAAGGACCAATAACACTCTGATTGTGTATTAATTGTTATCTGAGTTACCTGCTTATAATAATATGTGCTTGTGAATTACTCAGGGAAAACATTGCACTTAGTACTTATAAAATAACTCAAACCACTTGCATCTTTATTAACCTAGTTATTTTCCCTTTACCTAATTACCATTTCTTAGTCCTTTAAGATTTAAATATGCTAAGCCATCTTTCAAACAATAAATATAACCAGTTCACTTTTAGTGCTTTATAAAAACTTTTTCATTTTGGATAATCATCAGAATGGAAATGGGGATGATTTAAACATAATGAAATATTCTCATTAAACTCATTCAAGACACTGTAATTGAGTGTCTTCAAAGTACTGAGTGCTAATGAACATAATGTGTTACAGAATTAACTCAGAAACTGAAAACTTGCTATTCCTGTCCTTGAATATCACACCATCAAGATGTTAGCAGTTCACTATTTCATCACAAATATCCTCATCTCCTTTTCATGTATAATATCAATAATTTTTCTTTCAGTATCAGCTAAATTGAATTGTTATTATCTTGACTTTTCTTTAAAGATATGTTTTCAGGGAATTTTGATGCAAGAAAATTTTAATTTACTTTTTATGACATATGACTTGGTTATATAAGGTAATTAAACTGGTGGATCACAGAAACATGAGCTTATCATAACAGATCAGAGCCAAGGATATAGGTCAGTGATGTAGTACCGGCCCAGCAAGTACAAAGTGTCAAGTTTGATTTCTAGTGAAAAAAAAATAAAGATAAAAACAGCTGCTATATTTGAGGACCTCCTTCCACTCTTAACAACCAAATATTCTATTCAAATGGTTGATCTTAGCTCCTGATCCATTATTTCCCTCAAGTCTACTCTAAGTACCATCAGTTTCATTACTTTTACAAGAATAATTCTATTAACTAATAAATCTTAGCACATATAAAACTATAACTAATTTCTCACAAAAATTATTTGAAAGAGTCAATTCATTGAGGTTTTAGTAATTTTGTTGCCTTCTTCAAACTTATAGGTGATTTTGTCCTTGCCTTTTTCTTGTCCTTAATTTGGAGAAATGTTCTATTATGTCCCTTGTATTTCTTTGGATTTTATTATATTCTCATTTCTTTGTTGAATGAAGTATCATTAAACTTTCAGATATTTTAAAGAGATATTGATATTCATATGAGAATTTTTTCTGAATTTATTCATATAACCTTTTCATAGAAAGACTTTGATCTTTTTGTTCTCTTTCTCTTCTAATGGGAAAAACTCTTTGTCAGTATGGAAATACATCATTTGCTAATTGAGAGATGTTTTTAATTTATAAAGAAATTATACAGTTATTAAAAGTTCTTTGAATGATTATGCAATATGATGTCTTGCAGTGGCTGTAAATGGACTAAGAAACTTCTTTTGAGTTCTAGTTAATATGTATACATTAATTTTAGAAAATTTTGCAGGATTCAGAAGAGTACTGCAGCCCTTCTTGCATCTGATTTCAGCCTGTGGAACCTAAGCAGAGGTCTCAGTGATATTTGAAAGACTCTGATCTATGAACTATGAGATGATAAGTGGGTGTTTCAAAGTCAATTAGTCTGACTTCAAATACTGTGGAAACAATTGAAAGTTAGCACATATTTGCAATTATTTTACCTGATTTTTATTTACAAAAAAAACTTAAAACTTTTTAACAAAATAAATTTTCACTTTGCTAATACTACATTTATGGATAACAGAGATCAAAAAGTCTGACAACCTGCACTTAACCACTAATTATTTCTTTTATTTTTTTAATTGTTATTTTATTTATTTATTGTCTTCTTGAAGCAGGGTTATACTATGCAGTTCAGGCTGGCTTCATATTCACTTTGTAGCCCAGGCTGGCCTTCAACTAGAAGTGATCCTCCTGCCTCAGCCTCCTAAATGCTGGGATTACAGACATGCTCCATCATTCGTTGCCTACTAATTATCTCTTTTACATGCAATGTTTTATTCATAGAAATCAGCATCAATGGCATTCTGGAATTAAAATAATTATTTTGATTTTAGCAGTGATTCCATAAGGAGGTTAAAAAAAAGAAAGAAATGTAACTCTAGCAAATCCTGTGGATACTCTTCCCTTTTTCCCTTTATTGCTTGTGATAGCATGTATTTGTGATGTGCTCCCATCCTCTGGGTAAACATGGCTGAAAGTCTATAAACTTTCTTAAGGTATTACCCTTGGGCTACTAAAGCTACTTATAAATCAGAAAAGCCTAGGAGTTTATTTTCCTTGAGGCAGGTCCATAACCAATGTCTGTGTGGTGTGGGAATCTCAAACCACAACTCTGCAACTTCTAAATGAAAGAAGAAAGAAAGAAAAAAAGAAAGAAAGAAAGAAAGAAAGAAGAAAGAGAGAGAGAAAGAAAGAAAGAGAGAAAGAAAGAAAGAAAGAAAGAAAGAAAGAAAGAAAGAAAGGAAAGAAAGAAGGAGAGAGAGAAAGAAAAAGAAAGACTCAATGTAGTTCTAGCAAATATCACAGGATCAGGCTGTTGCTAAAATTTTGCCTTAAATCTCACACTTATCTGGAATAAATGAATCTATTTCACCGCTACAATTTGAATATGTCTGCTCTAACATCCAGGTATTGCCAATGTGATAGCAATAAGAAGTGATTAGGCTAGGAGGCATGTGACTGTAAATTCAGCTCTGGGAGACTGAGGTTGGAGGATCACAAGTTCAATTCTGGGCTAGTTTATTTAGCAACATACTGACAGACTGTCTTGTTTACTCTTCTCATTGCTGAGACAAAATATCCAACACTCACACGTAAAGAAAAAAAGGTTTATTTTGGCTAGCAGTTTGTACAGGTTTGAGTCCATAATGAGCTAACTCCAAGACCAGGAAGCATGATGGTAGGGCATAACAGAGGAGAAACAGTTGCCGGCCTGGCAGGCAGAAGCAGCAAACAGCAAAGTGTAGTAGTCAGAGTAGCAGCAGAAGCAGCATTAGTCTCCTTTTCCCTTTTATATTCTATCCAGGCCGTAGACCTATTGATTGGTGTCACCCTAGATCCAGATACCTCAGGAAAACACCATCAATTACCACATGAAGCTTTGGGGGACATCTAGACACAGGTCATTCATAATATATTGTATCAAAATATTTAGAAAAGGTCTGTGAATACAGCTCAGTGAGAAGGCTCTGAGTTCAAAACGTGTATAACAAAAACAACAAATTAAGACAGGTGATTTACCATGAGTGCTACACATTTGTGAAGGAGTTTATGTTCCTAAAGTATTTAAAAGAGGAAATTTGTCCCTTTTTTTGTTTTTCCCCTTCTCCCATGTAAGGAAGTGTTTCTCATTTCTGGTGGAGGCTCTGTTGAAGGTGCCCTGTTCAAAGCAGAGAGAAGTTCTTACCAGATGACAGTGTCTTGATCTTGAACTTTCCAGACTTCAGAACTATGAGAAATAAACTTCTATTCTTTATAAATTTCCAGCTTTTGGAATTTTGTTGTGGCCACACAAGGCAGACTAAGACATTTCCCTACTCCTTTTTTTTCTGGAAGCTTTTCCTTAAGATGTGACATATCCATCAATCTTCATTTAAAGATTGGTTTGCAGACAATTCTACCCAAGACAAGTAAAAAATGAGCAATCAGAATAAGCACTATTGATTTCATCATGTATAAAAGGTTAAGAAATTAATAAAAATGACAGTGAAAACTAAAATTTCATAATATTCAAAGATTAAGAATGGAATAAATATAATTTATTTTTATAAAATCATTTCCTTGAAAGTGAACACATTTAATTTTTTATGCCTCTTGGAAAACAATGATTGACATGCAAAATTGGTAAGGTTATGTTTTCCTCTTGAGCATATAATAAAGAAATCCTACCAGTTTTATAACATAATATACCACATATAGGCAATTCATATATTAGAGTCAGTAATATAAAGATAGATTAAGAGTGAAAATACTTGCAATTGAAAATACCAATTCTCTATATATCTTATTAAAATATTTCCAATGCAAAGATTGATAATATTATTAGCTTCCTTATACCTGTCTAAACTGATAGAATATTTAGTGGTAGCAGCTTTACTATAAAAGTACTCAATATTAGAGTGAAAGTGAAAAGAAAATCACTGTGACACTCTGGATTTCAATGTTGTTCCAGAATTTAAATACAACCTTTAAGAAGTAATGCTTCAAAATATTTTCATTGGTCATAAATCAGTATAAACAGTCCTTACAAAAAGAGGGAAGGTTTTCTGCAGATGTTGATGAAAGTGATCTAAACAGGCTTATATTACCATGCTAGGCTTGTAAAAACATGCATGATTTTACTTCCCTAAATTATCCCAATAGTCTTAGAAATTATATGTCATCATTTTTTCAGCCTGTGTTATGATATCAAGTCCTGAAAAATTTAGTTATGCAACTAGGAAAAAAGCATCCATACAATTAAGAAATAGAGGGGCAAGGCGGGTTCAAGTTCATATTGCCTGGAACCATAATACATACATTTAAATCACTGCATGTGAATGGTTAGATTTCAGATGTTTTACTCCTGCCCAAAATTTGAAACTGAGTAAATCTATATTAATAATAATGAATTTAAACAAAAGCCTTTTCACTAAAATGTTAATTGTTGTATTTAAATAAATTTGATAGTTTATAGTTGATCCAAAATGTGCAATTTATATTTTAATAGAAGATTATTTAAATAAAAACATTGGCTTTATAGTTGTAACTATTCTACTAGGTCCACAGCAATATATATATATATATATATATATATATATATATATATATATATATTATGTAGTATATACATTACATTATATATTATATTATATTATATATATTTGGTATCATATGATCTCTAGAGTGAACATTATCTGACATATACAACATTGTCTTGAACAAACATTCATAGGGAGTCCATAAAAAATTCTTATAGAGCTGGAATGTTTATTGCTTTACACAATAAAAAGCTATCCTTGAACTAACTCAGAAGAGATCATGGCCAATTTCTGTGAGGTCATGCTTGAGACACAATTTTCTTTTTTTTTTAAGAGTCAAATATATTTATTGAGAGAAAGCTTCTGCCTGAAGAGAGACAGAAGGGGGTCCTGAGCGGGTTGCCCCAGATTCTGTCTTTTCTAGGGACTTTTTATGGAATAAAACCATGAGATTAGAAGGCTCAAAGGTGGGGAAAAACGGGAATTTGCAAAGTGGATATAAAATGACCCAGATTTAATCCCTAAGGATTATACTTAAGGGTGTGCTTGCATTGGTTTTGAGATCTGGCCTGTAGCAAGAGGTGTCTAGCTCCTGTTTTGAGATCTGGCCTGCAGTAAGAGGTGTGTGTCTCCTCCAAGGTCATCAGACATCTGGTCCTCTCTGCCAGTTTCCTCTAGGGCCCAGCCCTGTCTAGCTGCCTATAATATTTCTAAATGGCTCAGCTGCCTGTAACATTCCCCCCTCTGAAGAAGTAACCTGAACTGCCATGAGGGGAAAGGGGGAGAAGACTGATCTAGCTACTTCAGGCTGAACAGGGACACTGTTTTAGAACAGCAGTTGGAGGTACTTCCACAGAGATCCTGTCTAGAGGCCCTCAATAGACACCAGGCATTTTCATCTTGGGTACACACACAGCTTTAAATCTGGAGGAGACAAAGCCAAAGAAACAGTTAAGTATGCATGGGCCAAAGAGTAGAATTAATAAGACAATTGTGAGTATAGTTCCACGTCAATTGAGATGCTTGGTCATGTGGATTTTTAAAAGCAAAAAGAAACTGAGAATCTGTATGTAAAGGAACACAAAAGAAGGCATCTTTTAAATCTAACACTGAAAATCAACAGGTATCTTCTGGGATCTCAGAAAGCAGAGAGTATGGATTGGGTACCACTGGGTGAATGGGCACTATTGCCTCATTTAACAATCTAAGGTCCTGTACTAACCTCCATTCCCCATTAGGTTTTTGAATTCCTAAGATTGGAGTATTACATGGACTATTACAGGGCTTAAGTAAGCCTTGTGCCCTTAGACTTTTCAATTATAGGTACTAATCCTCTGTTAACTTCAGGTCTTAAAGGATATTGTCTCTGATGAGGAAAAATAGTAGAATCTCTGAGGTGTATCTGTACTGGGGCAGCTCTTATTGCCCTACCTATTTTACTCTTACTTGCCCATACTTGAGGATTTATTTCTGTCTCCATGGGGGGAAAGCAGCATACCTGACTTGGGTGCATATATACCACAGTATTTAGACATGATAAAATATCTCTTCTGAAGAGGGAAACTGGACTTTCAGGCATAATCAAAAATGAATGTGTAAAAAGGAAACCATCCTACTTACAGCCCTAAGGGTTGAGAAAAGTAGCAAATTACCTCCTCACCAGTGACTCCTCTCACTGAGGTGTGGCGACTAGAAGGAAGACCAGGATTGAAAAGAAGGACCAAGAGGCTTGTGCCAGTATCCAGTAATAGGCTGGTTTCTTTTCCTTCTATAGTCATGATTACCCGAGGGCTCCTCCGTGGAGATGATGGTCGGGCAAGAGGGAGAGGCCAGTGAGTGTCCTGGGGCCCTTCAGTCCTGCTGGACCAACTGATAGGATGGGTCTGGATCCTGGGGCCTTGGCCTCAGAGAGCAGTCGAACCTCCAGTGGTCAACTTTGCAGTTGTGGCATGGCTCAGGGGGCTTCTGAGTGCAGTCCCTCTTAGGGTGACTTGGCTTGTGGTAGTAATAGCAGGTAATTGTCACTGAGCTCTTCTTGGAGCCCTGAGAATCAGACTTGGGGTCTGATTCTCTTAAAGCAGCAGCAAAAGCAGCAGTTTTTTTTTTCTTGGCTTCTTTGTTTTCTCTCTTTGATCTCTGTTTCATTATGGTTATAAAATACTGAGGAGGCAATTTTTACTAAATTATCGAGTGAACTATCTGGAGTAAACGCCATCTTTTGTAGCTTTTTTCTAATATCTGAGGTTGACTGTGTATAAGGATAATTTGTCTCTCTATGGAATCAGGATTTTAAAAAGTATGCTTTATCAATGCCGCTCCAGTGGGAATTAGTAGTTCCCCTGGCTCTTGATTTTCTGGCCTTCTAAAATTAACAATACAGTATTCATCTCCAAACATGATAGCAGCCTGTAATGCTGCCTGTTTCTCACTAGAAGTCAATGTCTGATGTAAGAGTAACATTACATCTTTCCAATCTAGTTCATATACCTGAGTAAGTCCTCTAAATACCTCAATGTACTTATCAGGATCATCTGAAAATTTCCCAAGATCTGATTTTATTTGTTTTAGATCACTAAGAGAGAAGGAAACATGAATTCTGGAAGTCCACATCTTACCTGTACTTCCTGTAAAGGATATTGCCCTTGAGCAGCTTGCTTAAACCCAGCTAAAGATGGGTGTAGTTTTGTAGAAGCCTGGATTATAGCTGGTCTAGAAACCTTATCCTTAAGGCTGGAAGGGCAAGTACAGGAAATCTTGGGTTCCGTAAAGGTGAGGGTAGATTTAATTAAGGCTATTTTATCCTCAGCTTTCAAAGGTTCAGGAGGAGTGATTCTAGGCTCTGAAGTAGTAGATGCCTAAAGGGCCTGAGGTGCTGAGTTTTCCCATAGCTCACATTTACATTTAGAATATAAATAAGGAGTATTTCTCAATGCAAAGAAAATCTGAACATAAGATAACTCTGACCATTTTCTCTCCTTGTTACAGTATGTTTCTAGCTGCAAAAGTATATCATAATTAATACTTCCCTCTTTGTTCCACTTTGGTTCTAGGGGGAAGGTAGACCATGCACTCATGCAGAGAAACACCAATTGAATCTTTTTCAACATGGAAGGGTAGAGCATCTTCCAGTGCTTAAGTATGCATTCCAGAGGAGTTAGGGGCTTTGGCATCGAGTTGCCCATGTCTCTATTCAGTGATCTAGGTGGATGACCTCCAAATGATGTAGGTGAGTCTGAGAGTTCATGTTCTCTAAAATTGAAGAATGAATTTTAGGAACAACAGAGGTGAAGAGTAGAATATATTTATTGAGAGAAAGCTTTTGCCTGAAGAGAGACAGAAGGGGGTCCCTAGTGGGTTGCCCCCGACACTTTTCACAGGCAAACTAATGATATTCAAGGGTAAATTTAAACTAAAAAATAAATTCTCTATCACATATGCTAGTTTTTACTCTTCATTGTTCAGGCACATCTAATACTTGGTATTAATAGGTTTGTTGTAACCCCACCCAAATCTGAACTTTAAGGTGTTTAATTTATAGAATTTTAAAACCTAGGGCAGGAAGCATACATCTTGCATTGATTCATGAATTAACATTGAGTCACATTAGTTTTCTCTATTCCTCCCGCAGCATCATCTCTTACTCTTTTATTTATCCATTGCAACACATAATGTGTGTGTGTGTGTGTGTGTGTGTGTGTGTGTGTGTGTAATACTGTAGACTAAACTCGGGGCCTTTGGTATGCTAGGCAAGTACTCAACCACTGAACCACATCCACTATCCTTTTATTTTACTTTGAGTCAGGGTGTCTCTCAATTGCCCCTCCTGCCAAGCCCCCCAATCAGCTGACATTACAAGTGTATGCAGCCACTTGCAGCTTGCAATCCATTTCTTATATTGTATGCAGCTATGCACACACATATACAAACATGCTCATACACATACATGGATAAATTCACATCGAAATATTTAGCATATACAAATATCTTGTAAGATCAAAAATTCTACTATACAATTGCAATTTCATCAGCACAGCTAAGAATTACACAATGATGCAACATTACCTAATTCATAGTCCATATACAAATTCTCAAAGATGTCAGGGACTAAATTAGGATAACTTAATGGATTTAGTTTCTTCATACCAGAATAGTCCTAATAACTGTCTTTGGTTGTACATTGCATCTGAATTTTTGAAGAAACAAAAATAATCCCTTAATTTCTCTGTCCTGTAATGACTTGATGAGTTTTAAATTTCCTTGAAAGATACCTTTAGGCAATATTTGTAGAGTTTTCATTGTATCCTATCAGAAAATAGAGCAGGTCAAGTGCCACATGATTAGTAGTGATGAGTTTGGTCACTTGATTTTTTGGTATGCACCATATGTGTTGTGGTAAAACAGTTTTCCCCCTTGATAATTAATAAGTACTTCAAAGTAATTTATAATCTGTGTAAATAGCTCTGGTCAACTTTTCCCCAAGTGATCCTACTCATAAAATGTTTAAACTTTGGGTAGGTTGTGCTAAGGATTCTAGAAGGGTTCTTCAAAGTATATTAGGTCAGTCGTTCTCAGAGCTGAGAACTGATGAACATGACCCCCAAGTTCAGGACAGCAGCATCACAAAATGAAAAGGAAACCAAATGCTTTTTGTCGCACTAGAAAAAATGAAGATGCTATTTCATGCATCAAAGTATATTGTATAAATATTTTGCTGATTCACATTTTGTTTGATTTGAGTTAGTTCTTTCAACAAAACTAAAATTTAAGATTCTAAATACAATAATCTGTCTTCTTTTATTATAAATCAGCATCCAATAAATATCACAGACTCTTAACTAGAAAGGTAGCCCTATTAACATAATTCTAAAAATGTATTTTTGATGTCTGTGTTTTATGAAATGCTGATTTTCATCTTCCTTTTAAAATCAGAACATTAAGAAAAAGAAACAATACTTTCTAGAACTTTCAAGTCCTACCTTGCTTTTTTGCTGTTTTCTTATATAAATAGTATATTCTTACATTATATAATTAAATAAATAAATAAATAAGGTAAAATACAGCTATGTCTTGGTAATTAATTGACTGCTTTGAAACTCATGAATTTTTGTACTCAATGCATTTTAACACAAATTTTTCACCTTGGTACTCATCATTTGTTTCTTACTCCATGGGCAAGGTAGAATTTGCCCATGTCATTTGCCTCTTGACTCTCTCTCCACTTTTCTGCAAAAAGTTTGTTTAGTGCTTACCTCTTTGATACTCATATGTCTCAGAACAAAATAACAAGTAGTACCAAGGTTCTGCTACACAGTTCATAAGTGTTCCACAACATAGTAGCAACAAATATTTTATAAATGAAATTTAAGTGTTATATGTATATCACTAATTTCAAATTGCTGTCATGAAATTCTGAGTTATTTATTTTATTTGTGTCTATAATATGTATCAAATAATTGTATTGTTCTGACGTTTATGTAAATTTTAATGAGATTAGTATACAGATGTTAATGTTTTTCAATGAAATGTATTTGGTAATTAATAAGTAATCTTTAGAAACATGTTTGATACCATGGGTACAACTCTTTCATCATGAAATTTTCTGCTAGTCACTATAACTACTTTTTTATTGCTGCAACATGTAAAGATATTTCATATAATGCTATCACGATTCATTTTATTAGCTGGTGATGAAATACTAACGACCTTAAAGGGTGTCTCTATTTCCAATGATTTAAATCCAACTGAAGTTTCTGGGAAATACTGAAACACTCACTCATATTTTGATACAGCAATCTCCTTTGTTCCTGATTTCAATTCTTGCAGTTTCAATTTATTACTGTCAATGACAGTCTAAAAATATTAAAACAATAAAACCTAAATTCTGTTAGAATAAATTGTTATAATTTTTTTCAGGTTTAAATATTTCTTTTTCTTTTTAAGACAATATCTTGCTATACTGGCCAGCTTGGTTTCCAATTTCCAGGCTCAAGGAATCCTCCTGCCTCTGTTTCATGAGTAACTAGATCTAGTGGCATTTGCTACCTCGCTTGGCTTGTTTTATTTTATAATTAGTTATTGTTGTTAATTTTAAGTGGCCTGATGTATGAATTAAATTGAAAGAAAAGTTTATATGAATTACAAAAAAAGTATATCTATCTATCTATCTATCTATCTTTCTATGATTTAGTCCTACTTGAAACTTCAAGCATCCACTAGAAGTCTTATATAAATACATTATATAATTCTTACATTATATAATTAAATAAATAAATAAATAAGGTAAAATACAGCTATGTCTTGGTAATTAATTGACTGCTTTGAAACTCATGAATTTTTGTACTCAATGCATTTTAACACAAATTTAAAGATATGGGGGGACTATTATGTTCTTATAATGGCACTTGGGGCCTAAAACTATTTTGTACTACAAAAATATGATGTTTCTTAATCTTTAAAATGTAGTTATGGGATATGTCAGAAGCTAAAAGTAGTGCATATTGATCTACAATACATAACAACATTATATATATATATATATATATATATATATATATATATATAATCTATCTATATTACAAAGCTCCTGGCATCTGAAATATCTCTAAATATTCATTTGAATAATACGAACTGGCCAACTACAAAAATGGCAATTTCATTTGATGTAGTCTAATTCATTTGTCTCCTTAATTTTAATATGCATATACACACATATATCTGTATTACCCCAAACCAAATCCCATATTTTCTCCCTAAGCACAAGCATAAAATGCTCTCTTGATTCTGTTTGAAAGTTCTCCCCACAGCTAAATTTTGGGAAACAAGTCACAGTCTTCTCTAAGAGGAGAAGGCATACAAAATATCAAACATCAAAAAGTAATTTAAATCAAGAATATTTATGTACACAATAGACTGTGTGGTATCATCAAAATTTTGATGACTGCTTAAGTTATTTTGTAATTTTTTACAGTAAAACACATTGCAATTAATCCCTTCAGAACACACAAAAATCACCCATTATTCTTTTCATTTTGCGAAGCACTTTTGTATGTCCTCTTTCATGAGTGTTTTAGTTGGCTTAGTGTGGTTGCCTTGATGTACTGAATTAATTCAAAATGTTCACTTTTGTAAAAGGAAAAGATGGTGGACCTATAAGCAGAGGGATATAGAGCCTCCATGGGAGAGACAACTCATGCTGGAATAAAATGTCCTGGAGAGGTCCAGAAAGACAGAGATGGATCCTCTCGACCTAGGAAAAAACTAAAGGCAAAAAAGCTGGTCAAACATGCAGTCCTGGAGCTATCATTGGAGAGGATAGAATTAGCGGCCTGAGCACTCTCCAGCCACCTGAATTCACTCTGCTGTGACTGGCCAGAGCAGCACGAGCTCATACAGATGCAACCCACCAGAGCCACCCCAAATCCTGATACTACGACTAGCCAGTTGTGCTGAAGATGGAGGTTGGTGAGCCAAACAGAGAATGGAGCTGGTGAGGGACCTGCATGAACCGGCAGTGAGTGCTGGGAATATGACCCCTCCAAGGGGAAGGAGGCGACCAACTGGACAACATGTTGAAATCGGGCAGGATGGGCCTGAACTAGGAACAAGAGTGACTTCATTTTGTTGCTCCCATCCCAGAGAAAATTGGTGGGATCTGCTTGGTCTGGGTCACACCCGTGGCTGGGACCCAATATGTCATCTCAAAGCCATTCCCTATGCACAGCACACACTAACCTGATGAAGGCCCCTCTGCTTGCACTTCAATGACCAAGAGCAAACTGGAGGGGGCAGAAATCCCAAGCCAGTGTGCTTCAGAAGAACCATAACCAACAAGGAAAGGGTCTGGGACCTCCACTATACACCTCTATGGAAGAAACCAAAAACATGACAAGAGAAAGAAACAATAAAAAGCCTACAGCTCAAAACCCTGAGAACATTGATCCAGGAGAGGTAAACACAAAAGAGTTTGAGAGCAGCAAACATACTATAATAGACATGATATCAATGGACATTAAGAGATGTCTTTGGGAACTTGTAGACAAGCTCAAAACTGAAATACTAAACCTAGTAAAGCAAGATATGAGTAGATTAATAAAAAAATGCTAAGCGCCTCTCAAGAAGACGCAGACAGAAGAGGGGAGAAACACAAAAAATGGAGAGAAACATTCAATAATGAAAACCTAGAATATGTGAAGCAGATTCAAAAAGATTACCAGGAATTTAAAACTCCATTAAAAGCCAACAAAACTGCTTAAAAGAAACTAAGGATAGACTATCAAAACTTGAAGACAAGTTTGCAATGTGTGGTCATGAAAGGAAAGATCTCTTAAAAATAACAAGGAAACAGGCAGTAACAATACAAAGACTAGAAGATGACAAGAGAGTCTATAATTTAAGAATAAGAAATGTCAACAAATAAGCAGGAATAAAAACAGGCAAATTACAAAGGCTATTCACAGAAGTAATTAAGAAAACTTCCCAAGCATAGGAAAACAAAACGATATTCAGATATATGAGGCATACAGAACTCCAGCCACCTACAACCAAAACAGAGCTACACCTAGACATATAATAATCAAGATACCAGAAATTCAATGTAAGAACAGAATATTAAAAGCCATCAGAGAAAAGAAACAGATCACCTATGAATGAAAACACATCAACATCATGGCAGACTTCTACACACAGACTATCAGATCAAGACAAGCTTGGAGCGAAGTATTCCAAGCCCTGAAAGAAAATAACCTCCAGTCCAGATTGGTGTACACTGCAAAACGGTCTCTAGAAATTAGTGGAGAAACAAGATGCTTCCATGACAAAGAGTAACTGGGGGAATTTGTGACCACCCCTCTAACCCTACAGAGAATACTGAAGGACATTCTAGAGAGAGAGAAAAAAAATACCAGGATTTCAGGAACTGTTGCAGAAAGGCCTCAGTGAATGGGGCAGGCAGTAGAATGAAGGAGAAAACTAGACAACCAATGGCAGAAAAAGAGCATAGAAGAAATGTGGTAGAGAAGGATGGCTACAATCTCTAACATAGATGACATTGATGCACTAAAAAAACAAAAGAAAAAAGAAAGAAACACAGGCAGAGTTGATCTGGAGATAGGGTCCACCAAGATGCTCTGTATAGGAAATACAATCAACCTGAGAAAGGGTTTATGGACCGAAAATCAAAGATGAGAAAACAATGCTCTTTGTGATGGAGAACCAGAGAGAAACAGGGGCAAGTCAACCAGCACCTGCAGATAGGGTGGAAAGACAGGATACTTATGTGCAGTAAAGCACTACTCAGCTATAATGAAGGAAAACCTTGAGGCTTTTGTAGGTAAAGGAATACAACTTGAGATCAAGTCCAGGAGTGAGAAGTTTTGGAACCACTTAGGTAAATAACAGGTTGCCACCCCAATCTAAAAATTGAGGGAGTTGGTGGGACCCAAAATGAGCAGCACCCTGTGGGAGTGAAGGGGGAGGAATAGTCTAAAAAAAAGAAGGCAGAGGATATTGTTAATAGTGTATCAGGATTTAAGACCCACATTACCCACACTGCTCTGTTTAGATAGATTATATTCTGTTCCCATTTGTCTACTTGTACTAGATTTGAGAGCACAGACAGCTATCCCAGAAATAGCAGGATATTGTATGGTGATCATCATTAATTACCTATTAACTTAATCTAAACTCTGTTTAACTTACACTGTTCTACCATGACTGATCTTAATTGAATCTGGTTTGTTAGTTTGCTGTTTTGTATTGACAGATTTTATTCAATGCTGTTATGATTGATAGTATTAAGTCTGAGAGTATAGGCAACTACACTGAAGATGACAAGATTCACTAGGATACCCACTCTGGTTTGATTATTAACTGCTTTTGAAGTTTTATACTGTCTACAGTGTTTTGTTTTTATTAATATTGTTATGTACTACTATATTCACTTATACTGCTATATTAAATTATGCCTGATGATATAGACAATTTTATTGAAGATAACAAAAGACAGCACAGTAACCATCGTAGGTCACTTTGTACTGTGGTTTTATATGACTTTTTTGTTTCATGTTTTTATAGGAATTTGTTTTGCTTTGTCTTTCTATGTTTTGTTTTTCCCTCTAATACAGAAAGGATAGAAATATATGTAGACTCATGCATGTGTAGAACCTATAAACAGTTAATGAGAACTCATTATATAATGCATGATGAAATGAACAACTACTTGAAGAAAAAAAGACTGATTCTGTGGCAACATGATGTGAAATCCAGCAATACTACTCTTCTTTGTTCAGTGTGATTTTAGTCTGTTTTGTTTTGTTTAATTTCAACATACATGAAGGTATGGACAGGTATTTTGAAGAGAATGAGAGACACTGTGACAGCCATTGTTGACTCCCCTACTGTCTGGTCTAGAAGACCTAAAACGCCATACTCATCCTATTCAGATCAATTCTATACTATGTTATTTCATGTGAACTCTCTGAATGTGAAGATATGAACATCTAGTTGGAAGAAAACAAGAGACAATATGATAGTGAAGATCTCTGATGGTCTTGCTTTGAAATTTATGTCTCTTACATTGCTTTTTTGTTTTGTGTTTTGTTCTGCTTTGCTGTGTTTAATTTTACCCTCTTTAAAATAAAAATGGTTTTCACTTTTTTTAGTCATCTTCAATTAGAAAAGATACAGAACGCACACAATGCCAGATCTGACAAACAAAGTAGATGTGGACATACTGTAATGTGTGCATGGGGCTAACTTTATGTTGAGTGGCACACAACAGTAGCACTCACCACATTTTTATCTTACCTCATAAAGACAATTAAAGGCAAATGATAGTATTATGAACCACATTTTTGAAATTAAATGACATAATTATTATGTATAAAACATTACTGAAGCATGAAAGATTCCCTGTTTGCCAACTTGTGTATTATCATGAGATTTATTCTTTTTCACTTTAATCATGAAGTTCCTAAATTGTTTTTCCAGTGTTACTTAAGAGATTTTTATCTTTATATTCCCAAATTAGTTTAGGGACATAATTTTGAAGTTTAAATTTCTGTGATATATATATATATATATATATATATATATATATATATATATAGTTTATAATTAGTGAACTTTATTCATCATCAATGGTAAATACAGCACAAGAAGTGTTATGTTGAGCTATGAAAAAGATTACACAGACAAAAAAATCAGGGTATTCTATATTCCTGATCTTAACAAACGTTGTGCTGCAATATGTATTATTGAAAAATAAATCTTGTGTTAAAAAGGCAGTTTTATTGAAAATGACTTTAATTCATAGAAACAGGAACAGAGTAAGAAAATGAAGCAGAGCTTCATAATATAGTTTCTTGAGGCAGATTTCACCAATTTTAAAATGTTTATCTGTCTAAACCTTTCCACTTTAACTTTGGTAGACCAAAAATAGAACATTGCCAAAGCTGGTCATTAGGCCAAAGAGTTTATTACTAATGTCTCATTGTATTGATAATCTTCAACTCTTTAGAAATAAATAAATTGAAAAATAGGAGGAGAAAAAAGTGCTTAGTTGGTCCTTTGAAATAGTTACTTATGATCAAACTCATTATCACTACCAACACCATCTATGACAAATGTTTATCAGTATCCATCTAATTTTAAGTATAGACTTAGGAAAATTTTAATTATTTTATCAGGCTTTTTTGTCACTGGGGATTGAACTCATGACTTAGCACTTGCCAGGCAAGGACTTACACTGCTGAGCTAAATCCCCAGCCCAAATTTTAGTGATTTTGAGTGACTGAACCTGATTAAGAAAAATTATTGTAGAAAACACACTCGCTTAAGTAAGATTTTTAAAGCATTTCTGTTATTTAAAACCTATTTTAAAACCTTTATATTATCTATATCTAGTCCTCAATTTAATAACTGGTAGAAACTTTATTTGCATGTAACTCTACTTACCTTCTCAAAGATTTATTATATTTTAAACTTTAGTGTTTACTATAAGTGTTATATTATTGGTTAGGTCAGTTTACAAAACAAGTATGTTTGAATAATGTAGTATTTTTCAATACTTACTGCACTACAGTTCTTTTTGTGATCCAGCAGCATGCAAGAATTTATCATGTGGAAAGACAGGAAGTGTTGTACTGTTTGTTATAGCAAACATTTAGAATTTCAGATTACTTATTTTTAGTGAATCAAAGAAAATGAAATACTTCTATATAATAATATAATTTTTACTCATCTGTATATCCACAACCTTTAATGAAAGAAAAAAAGAAGCAGAACTAAAGGCATTTTATGGACAATACCATAACAAAGTAAATGTTATTTGCCACCAAAAAAGCCATCGTTATTTATTAAGAAATGAATATTTCTGAACTACCTATTAAAGAACTGATTTAGTGTCCTAAATGGTTTTAATTTCATGCAAGTCTATATCTTCCAATGGTTTTATCATGCAGAATAGAATCTAAGAATTCTTCTTCAGGCTATGTAACAGGCCATACATATTATATATAGAAATATATGCCCATTTATCAGAAACAAATGTAAGTAAATTAGTTGTATGTTAACCATAATATTGTTGGATTAACCAAGCATCTAGTAAAATAGATATTGCAGTTTCAATAAGAATATTTGAGAAATTTGAAGTTCTTATTTAGAACATATTTGACTATTTTAAATAATAGTTTCTGGCTATTGTCTATCAACACATATCTTCTTTTAATAGAATACAATGATAAACAAATCGTGTATTCTACTGTTAAAATATTTAGATATTGTGAAGACTGATTTGCAGAAAAAATTAAAAATTACCATATCTTGAACATACTTTGCCTTTTGGGGAGATACAGAGATGGAGGGACAGAAACAGGGAAACAGGAAGAGGAGAGAGACATTACAAAAGTGGACACAGGAAGGTATAAACAAAGTGTTTAGGAAAATAAAAAAATAATAAAAGACTGAAAGAGTAATAAGTTCTAAAATGCATAATAGATATTTTATTAATGAAAGAGAAAGAAATTACTCTAAAGGATATAACCATGTATGCTTAAATGTGTAAAATTATACTACTAAGTTTTTGTTAGTTTATCAAATAGTTTGTACTTTCCACTTTTAAAAAATACCATTTATTCCATTTTTTTTATCGGTATCAGGGATCAAACTCACGACCATGGGCTTGCAAGGCAGGCACTTATGCGACTGAGGGAAATCCCCAGCCCCAAGGAAAGGGCAAGTATTTTGTAGTTTTTTTTTTTTCCTGCATCCACAATGGAACTCACCGCCTCACGTTTACAGAGTGGGACCTTAGCCAACTAAGCTAAACCCCAGAGCACGTCTGTCCACTTTCAGTGCTTTGATTTTGTAACTTGAGCAACTATTTCTAAGATAACAATATATAATTTATCAACTAGTGATTTTTTACAGTTTTTTTTTGAACTTCTGTATTATTTCGACCCTTTTTACTGTTTTGCTTTTTTCTCTAAATAAAAAAAGAAAGATTACTTTAAAAAACAGTTGTTATGCTTTATGTCTAGATGTCACCCCAAAGCCTTACATACTCTTAGGGGCATGCTTCTAGAATTCGTGATTACTTCATGGTCTATTGCTAGTATTATGCATGTCAGTGCTACGCCCACACTAGGATGGGTATGACTTACACACAATGTGACAGACGGAAAGATTCTTCTCTTCTTACTTCTCCCTTTTTTTCTCTGGTTGCTTTTGCTGTTTTCCACTGTCATAAACTGTTGCTCTTGCCACACATCACCCTGCCTTGGAGCCAGCTGAGTATGGACCAAAACCTCCACAAACTGTGAGCTAAATAAACCATTTCTTCCTTCATTTTGGGTATCAGGTAATTTCTCTCAGAAACTAGAATAAAGTAACCAACACAATAGCACTGTGCTATATATATGAATAATTATATGCTGTATACTAAAGTTATGGAATAGTTGCAGTATATGTTTTGTATAATACATTACTCTGGTAAAACAATTATCCTTATAATAACTGATGAGCTAAGCTGAAAATTTATTTGCATACATACAAATCACGACTCCTTATGATACTGTCTGCATACTTACATGTTTAATGTTAATCATGAAGAATTCTAGGTAGTGGCAATAGCCATTAAACATGTTATGTGTGTAAATATATTTAACTTGCTAGTAATCAAAAGCTAAAACATCCACTGTGATTACATGAACATCGCAAGCTCATATAAACACAGAACAAAAACCATATAAACCATAGCATATTAACCATAGCCTACAACCCATTTAAACACAGCAAACTCATTTTCATTAAACCATTACTTGGATATGTATCATGTACTTGTTTCAGAAAATAGCCATGAACTATCTACAAATATAAAGTAGGTAATTTTTATGAGTTATTTTCACTTTATTTAAGACAATATCAGAATGTTTTAAAACTCAACATTAAAAAAATAAGTAGTAAATTGGGGTGGTGGCACATGCCTGTGGCCCCAAGATTTGGGAGAGTAAGGCAGGAGGATCGCCTCAAGTTTGAGGTCAACCTAGGTTACATAGTGAGTTCATGGTCAAGCTGGACTAAACAGCATGACTCTGGCTCAAAAAAAGTAGCTATACATTTAAACACTTGGAATTGATCTATTCTAATGCAGTTTATTTTTAATAAATAGACTATAATATATACAGTATTAGACTAAGCTCAGAATTGATTTTTCAAGTTATTAAAAAGGCTATCAACATTGTGTCATGATGGAATTCTTTCTGCTAGAATTCTTACTCAAAATGAATTCTTCTCAACCCTAAGATGACCTCTAACTCATATTTTTGTGACACTTGAAATTAAACATGCCTTCTTGTACAAGTGTAAAAGAACTGATATTTCAGATTTTAATAAAATGTGAAATATTTATATGATCTGAAGAGAAATCAGAGCATTCAGATATTACTCAGAAGAGGAATTTATGAGGTACAGAAGTTTCAAATATTACACAAAGTGTAATATTACAAGTGAAGACAATATGATGAATATTTGCTCATATTTGGTATTATCAGGGTTAATTTTTATTTGTTTACAACAGGCAAAATAATATGTCACTAGTTTTAATTTTTATTTCCAAGTACAATAACTATTAATTATATTTTCATATGTTTATTTCATGTCCGTGTAAATTTTTGCTTCTAGTGTGTCAACTTTTCTGTGGAAGTACTTCATTTACTTTTAATTATTTCTCACTATGTTATATTTAACACCTTTTAATGACTGATTTAAAAATTCTTCCCTCCCATTTAATCTATCAGTAATGGAATTAGGGGTGTAATTTGATACACAGATATTGAGGTAATGGTGGTGGCAGGGCTTAACTCCACAGGCATCTCTCTGAGAGGCATCTTATCTCAACCCAAGGTGCAGTTCTCTGGAGAAGAGAACTGGCACTGTCTGTTAGAACCCACTACCTACAAATAAGAGAAGCACAGAAATAGGGATCTGGGTGGATCCAAAGAGTTTATGTAGGATATTAGGATTCCAGTGTCACTTTATAAGCAATTCTAATTGTAAAGAATAATGGAAAAGTTATGATAGTGCTCCTTTAAGTGTAAAACTATTAGTCCTAAAACAGTAACCAATATGTTTGTTCTGCTATGAGTTAGGAACTTTTAAAGGGTTGCACAGATGTTTTAAAATCAAAGAAAAGTACTAGTACAGGTTTCCTCAAAAAAAGGAAAATTATCTTCCTAGAATATTTTTAGCTTCTTCCTGCTGTTTTTTGGCTCCAACATTTTTTCAAAGAGGATAGTTTTCAATGCCTTCACTCTCAGGTATTCACTGCAAGAAAAATTCTGTATCTTTATGTAGCAGAGTTTCTTGGCTTGAGCATTTCCTAAGCTATGTATACCATGGATTAGTATGCCCAACACTGAGATTATTTGCATGCAAATAAAGAAATTTCTCCAACCAAAGTTATCCTAGAGCAGTGAATGTCTAGTCACACAAATTAGATTCATGAATACTTTAGATTTGAAAGGGCTTACACATGTGGATAGTGATTACTGTGGAAACATACAGTATCCAAATCAGCCTCTGGTCCCCACTGCAGTCCAATCAAGGGACATTAAAGGGAGAAAAATAATGAAAACTACCTCATTAAAACTCCTGCAAAAATCCAAGAGTAGTAGACAGCCCTGCTTTGTGGCCAGCAAAACAATCCAGTCAAAGTGGAAAGAAAGTAAAATGACATCCATTTCAGGTAATATTGATGGTAAGGTTTGCCTGTATAAAGCAAAAGTAATGTAAATGAACATTAAGGTCATGACTATGAAGTGAGAAAGGAAAAACAAAGCACATTTCTCAAATACAGAGGAAAAGAGAAAACACACAAGTTATTTTCTGTGCTATGAACTGTTTTGGACTCCTCTTTTCACACTTAGGCTTTTGCCACCTGGGGTTTAGAAGGTAAATTTATATTTTTAATATTTGTGAAATCATTTTTTAAGCATAAGTGGATGTTATGATTTATATTTAGATGTCTCTCCAAGGTCTCATGTGGTCACAGGTACAGCTTTTCAGAGGTGGCTGTATCTAGAGTGTGCGATGCTAGTTTTAAATATGTGATGCTGGAATCAAGGATGTGTGATTACTAAATTGATCCACTGACTGGCTTGGTATAATTCTGGCCATGAATAATGGAAAATCCACCCTGGATGTGAGTGCTGCCTGCCCTAATGGTGTGTAACCATTGGTGTGTAATTCTGGCCATGAATAATGGAAAATCCACCCTGCATGTGAGTGCTGCCTGCCCTAATGGTGTGTGGACAGAATATAAGGAACAGAAAGAGGGCTGATGTCTTGTCCACTGCTTCTTCTCTATACTGCTTTGCTGTATTCTGCCTGCCATCAGCTGTTTCTTCTATGCGATGCCCCTCTGTTATGCTGCCCTGCCTTGGAGCAGGTCAGTAGGACTGAAGCCTCTACAAACTGTGAGCTGAAATCAGCCTTTCTTCCTTTATTTTTGATGTTGGATCCTTTTTTTCTCAGTAGTGAGCAAAAAAAAATTAAGAGATCTCATAGAAGTAGCAGGGAGTAGATTAGTTTTAAATAAAATCTTGTAGTGGACAAAAAAATCAGATATTAATTCCAAAAAGCAAAATTTACTTTTGGGAATTGTTAAATAGAGAACTGTTACAGTCTACTCTCCCTGCCATCTTGTTTCTCAGTCACCTGTCTAATACTTCACTACCAGACAAATTTTCTGAAAGTAAATTGTAAATCTTGCAGAGCTCTTGCTCAAGAAATTGAAAGGGCTTGCTACTGTTTATTGATAAGTTATGACAAATAAATAGTTTCAATAACCTTCAACTTCACTTATTTCAATTTTCCAATCATTAATTTTCATAATCACAAAGACCATTGCCAAATTGCCTCTATTTATCCCACTTTTAGAAGTGGTTAAATAAATGTATTTTCTACTTTCTCCACCTTTTATGTCCTTTCCAAACTCCACATTTTTTAGTAGATCATCTCTAGTAAACTAACGTCTTTTTTCTCTACACTCTTGCTGCCATTATAAGAAAGATTAGAAAATGCCATAAAACAGCAGTGAAGTACTCTGAGTATTTCAAGCTTACACTACTTATGTATTAATTCATTTAAAGATAACTGAATGGTAAGAACAAGATCTATATCTTAGATTAGACATTTGTGAAAGTTTGTATAGAAATGTAATACAAGCATTTTAGACACACAGAAGAAATAGTTATTTTTCTGGGCTTTCAGTGCTTGTTGATAGTCTGATACTGAATATAGTATTGACTTCCTTACTGTCTTTTTTTTTGTCTTTTTGAGACTAGGTCTCATTATGCAGTTCAGGCTGGACTTGGGCTCACTTTGTAGCCCGAGCTGGTTGCAAACTTGCAACGATCCTACTGCTTCAGCATCCTGAGTGCTAGGATTACAGGAGTGCACCACCACACAAGGCTATCCTTACTGACTTCTAATTACCACATCTGTATATCCCTGAGTCACATTTTCCTCAAAATTAAAATTGACACAACAATAATGTTATCTAAGTTATAATGAGACAATATGTGTCCCAAAAAATAGTAAGTGGTCAATAAATACACTATTACTAATCTGTAAAGGCAGAAATGAAGTCATTGTTTTTGAAAGCCTGGCCCATAATAGGTAGAAATGCATGTGTACAATATTGCCATAAAAAGCCTGAAATATAAACATGCTGTATTGTTCAAGGATTCTCTGAGGATAAAATCTAATAGGAGTGAGAATGGAGGTAGTCACAATAATATAATCTAAGTCAAGTTTCTGCCCTGAAAAATCATGATTCTCACAACTGACCCAAATCTATCCTTTACTATCTTGAGATTTCCTAAGTTTAAGAACCACAAAAATTAGAAAGTAAGTGCTATCATTTGGCACAAAACTATCAAATACATTGGTTGAAATAGTAATTATCAATAGACATAGTATTAAAAACAAGAGAATTGATAACAACAGGATACGATATGGCATTCCAGAAATATTATGTTAATATAACTAAGATTAGTACCATACTAAAGAAAATATTTCTTCCTTGATTACAAAATTTGAAATGTTCCCTGGAATGTGATGACATTGAACTCTTGGAGTATATTTTTGAAATAAAGGACAATTTTTAAAATGATTATAAAATAGTAATAAAAGAAAATATCTTTTTTTTTCCAAGTCTGTTCAATATTTCTTTGCATCCTTGGAACAATTCTGCTATGCAGTTATTGCTATTATTTCTTATTATGAATAATGTAAAAGACTTAGGCTTAGTAATTTTTCTAAAATCAGACAGGTGGTAAAAATCAGTTAGGATATGATTCTGGGTCAGGCATACTCCAAGGGCTAGGCATTACATGTACCTCCCAAATCACATAAAATTATTGGTTGAAATGAAAATTTTGACAGTCTATCTTTCATGGTTTCTTCAGTTTTCTCAATTTTATCTGTATGTGACTATTTTCATACAAACTTTTCAAGTAAAGGCAGCAATTATTTCAACAACAAGCACTAATTGAGAGCTTTTTGTGTCATGAAGGTCTCTCTAGATACTTTTTCTGTAGTTTTGTTTAATCCTCAGAGTTGTCCCCTAGATAGGCATCATCAAATATCATCATCATCATCACCAAAACCATGAACCCATCGTCATCATCGTTCACATCTAGCAATCAGCATGTTGATGCACAGTGTAGCTAATGTCATTGCTAAGGATTTATTATCAATTAATAGTGGCATAAGAATTTTAACCCTGGCAGGCTGATCACTAAATTTGTACAAAGACAAATATTATCTTGCCAACATATTTTCTCTGCTATTCTTTATTTTAATTATTTAACTGAAATTTTGAAATATTAGTTTCATTCAATTTTCCAAGCCTATCAAGAAGATTTGAATCTTGATTATCTTATTAATCAACTATGTTAGGTAGGTAGCCTGCCTAGCTTTCTGCCATCTAATATTTATATATTTAGTTATTTGCTTGTTTGCTTTAAATTGCACATTCTTTATCTTACAACAAGAATGTACTATAAATGTTATTAAAGCCAAAAACATGAAATTTATTTTCCCTCCCTAATTTCTCAAAATAATTTCCAGTAAGTTTTATTCTATATTTAATATCTGACAAAATTCTGTATTTAGAATCTATAAGTTGACTGGCATGCTAATAGGATCAAAAAGTATTCAGGTATGAATTTACTACGTGGCTTTATTTCCCAAAGCTAAAGTCCCATACTATATTTTACTGAATTAAATGCCTTTTGCTACACAACATACACACACACACACACACACATTATTTCTAGTATGCATATTAGTTTTACATTTGCTAGAACATCTTAAGACAATGGATTAAAATTGATAGTGCTTAATGTTTTAAGAATAATGATAATCTAGCAGAAATTGTTATGATCTGAATAAATTATATGGTTTTAGTTTTCTAATTTTTATTTTGACATAATGATAGGCATACAAGAATTTGCAAAAAAATAACAAAGAACTATGTACTTCTTCCAGCCCCTGTAATGGTGCTATCTTTCATAATTGTAGCACTATATAAAAATAAAGAAATTGATAGTGGTATAATACATTTAATTACACTACAGAGTTTTTCAAAATTTAGCAGTGATTTGTGGTATGTGTTTATCTGGTTGTAAGAAACGTTTAAAATCTGGAACATCACATGTAAATACTACAAAACAGTTGTCACTAGAAAGAAATTCCTTTGTGCTACACCATTACAACTGTATCCTTGCCTATGAATATAACCACTGGCAATGACTAATTAGCTTTTCATCTTTATAATTTTGTCATTTCAAGAATTCTGTATAATTGTAATCACTCAGTGTGTAACATTTTGAGTTTGATGCTTCTTTTTTTCACTCAACATGCTGCCTTTAGCAATCAGACAATTTTTTTGTGTATCAATAGTTCATTCATTTTATTGCTAAACAAACAACTTTACTCTTTCATTGAAAAAATCTAGACTTTAAAAGTTTTTAGTATTACAAATAAAGATAATATATGAACAGAACAAGTTTTGCATATGCACACTCATGTACTTTTTTGGGGTGTGGATAAATGCTCTCAAGTATGATCATTGTGTCATGCTACAGTTTTTCAAATTATGACTGTTCCAAACTGTTTTCTAGAACTACTGCACTATTTCATGTTCCCACCAAGAATGTATGAATAACTTTAATGTTCAACATTCTGGTTAGTAGTGTTGCCCGTTTTCAGATATAGTTAATTCAATTGGAATGTAGTGAAAACTAAGAAAGGTATTTCATTTGTATTTCTCTAATGTTTAATGATGCTGATCAACTTTTCATGTGATTATCATTTATCTGTATACTCTTCTGTAAAATGTCTGTGTCTTTTCCCATATTTCTATTAAGACTTTTACTTGTTTGCTTTTTAAATTTTTTATATAATTGCTATTTATACAATTTCTTCTATTATGTAGATAGCAAATATTTCCCCCAGCATTCTGGTGTTGTAGAGTGTTGCTTAATTAAACAAGTTGATTAATGATAGTTTAGTTATTCTATATATATATGCTTTGCTTATTAACTGTCTGCTAGTTTATCAGTTGGGTGTGTTAAAACCTCTAACTCTAATTGCTGATTTAGTTTTCATCAGAACTACTTAATAGATTTTCTAGCTCTGTTGTATTTAGGAATTATATGTTTTCTAATTATATGTTTCTTTTTGCCATGAAATATTGTCCTGTGTTCTTATTGTCACTTATAATTTGCATATCAATAGTGACTATATTATACATGTATTGATATATTTCATCTAATACCTAGACAAACATGCAGATATACATGAAACTATGTGTATACAACTCTTTACCGAAATCTGAATATCTGCAAAAGTGTTCATATGTGCATTAGTACCTCAGTTCACCAATGCTTTTTTTTGTGTGAACAGTTTGGTTCACGAATGGAAACTTTTGGCAAAGTTTTGTTTTAGTTTGATAACTCTGTATCAGATGACTAACATAACTACATTCATCTTTCCCACATGCACAAGAATGTGGCCATTTTTTCCAGAATCATGGATTGAATTAAGTTTGTGGCCCAAGGTACTACAGTATAGATAAAATTCAATAGTAACAAATTACTTTGTGATTTTGAGATTATTTTAAAAAAGGAAAGTTATATTTAGAAAAATTTTTATGACATTTTTCTTATAATAAATGTTATTGCTTAGGTATTGTGTCTTTTTAGCAAAATAATACAGCTTCATTAACTTATCTAAAAAATTAAGTAATTTCAAATATTATCAATTGAGTGTGTTAAAACCTCTAAGTCTAATTACTGATTTAGTTTTCATCAGAACTGCTTAATAGCTTAAATGAAGTATAATTACATTTAGAAAATGTTTCTATAATAACACGATTTTAAGTGAATAGTCGGTAATTATTTATAGATGTTATATAAATTCAGTGCTAATTGTAACAATAAAGTTTATTGCTAAAAATCATTAATTGGTACAGCATAATATGCCATTATTATGGGCCAAGTACTCTAGTAAGTGTTTCATGTAAAATATATATGTAATAATATAGAAATTCTTTTAGGTAAGTATTATTATTCTCCTCCTGTTACAAATGGAGGAAATTGAAACTTCAAGAATTTAAGTAGTCTGCAGGGATTAAATCTAACACATAACCATTGTAATAATTAGCATTGTAACACATTTTAAATATACATAAAGAAAATTTAGACAGTTTGTAAACTGCAGTTAGGCATAGTTATTTTTAAACTACCCTTAAAATATTAAATCAAGCACCGAAATACTTTGTATATCTGCTTTGGAGAGGAGATTTTCCTACTTTGCTCCATCTTAGGATGACCATAATGACTACTCTTTATGATTGTTACTTCTGTGTTTTTTATAAGCATTCTGCTTTGCTTCTACACAATCCTTCATAAGGCAAATAATATAATTCTAGTTATAGTACAGGTAATAATTCAAATCTCAATGTAGATTCTGTCAGTTCAGTTCAAATTTACACACAATTTGTAGAGGAAATAAGCTATTAAACACAGGATTTTAGTTTGGTCACACTTTTGTCCTTGGGAACAGTGCTGAGCTCCTTTCTGGTAGGAACATCAGTTCTTGTAAGACACAACACGTAGTGTCCTCAAAAGTCATGAAGGTAATACTTGTGGTTGATTGTGATGAAATGAAAACTAAGACCCATGCCTTAGAAGATAAAGTGGATGCTTCACTTGATTATTATGATAGTAATGATTATTGAAAGGACTGTGGTCTGGGATAGATTCCTCTGAATCCACTTCAGTGTTTACAAAGAGAAAATGACAAGTTCAAGACTCAGCTCAATTTAGAGTCCTTGAATCCAAAAGCTTCTATGGTAATCTTAAAAGAAATTTTTATTTTTTTCAGTCATACAGCTGAACACACATGGAATTTAAGTATCTGGGATGGTGAATTATAGTGACAGTTAAATTCAGAGACATGCCAAATTTTTCAACTGATATTTAGAGTAATACATGGAGTCCTGAAAATTAGAAAAAATTGCTTGCACCCAGATGGAAGTGAGAATCTGGAGCCTTAGTCTTGAAGTTTCAAGGCCATTTCATCAGAAAAGCTGTGGGCATGAGCTAACATACCAGCCTTGTAGGTGCATATGATACTAGGGATCACAAGCTATTTTTTTTTGGATGGATGTTTTTACTTACAGTAATTTCGTCAAAACTATCATCTTATATGATTAGTTTCAGAAAACTTCCAGTGAATAAGAATATGTTAAGAGAGATTATCTTAGAAAGAGAAGAAACATCCTTTCTTTATAGGACCAAAAGGGGGACAGAGAAAAATACAATGAAATAAACACATAGGTATTGGGAGAGAGTCAAAGCTATAAAATATTACAGTAAATTCTATTATCAGAAAGACAGAAAAGTGTTCACTGGCTTTGACTCTGGTAATTTATGCATGAGTGATGTGATTATAGTGGAGTAGAGGATAGAACAGGAAGAGATGTCTAAACCATATTAAAACAATGACTCTTTGAGTTCCTTAATTCTTCCTTAACTGACATAGTAATAATTACACTATTTCTTTTCAGAAAGAGAGGTCAAAATTCTTATCATCAACATGATGATTCACTATAATTTTGAATATTCTAACCAATGTAATAAAACAATTACATGGGACATGATGATGATGATGAAGGTGAGGATGGACATATATAAATTCTTGAAGTGAAGTTAAAAATGTAGACTTTACCATTATATGACATTGATAAACTATTCATTTTAAAGGCCTTGAATAAAAACTGAAGTGTATTACAAAAAACCAGAAAAGTTCAGTAAAGGAAACACATCCGAACAAATCGAAATAAATTAAACTTTCTTTTATATCAGCAATAACTAATTAAAAAGAATGTAAGAATATTGCCACTCACAGTACTTGTATATATAAGTATAATTTTTTACAACTTTGATTTAAAGAGTAAAAAAAGCAAAACAGAAAAAAGGGTAGTGACAATATAGAATTCCAAAGGAAAAAAGAAAAAGCACACTAAGAAATAACTACTTGATAAATTGCATACTGTCATCTTGGAAACACTTGTTCAAGTTACAAAATTAAAGCATACAAAGCTTTAATTCAAACAGTGAGACTGCAAACAGTTCTGCTCAACGATCTAACAAAAACTTAGTAATATGGTCATCTATGTTACACACTTAAATATATATGCAGTTATATCCTTTAGAACACTTTCTTTTCCTCTCTTTTTTACAGTAACAGTTACACACTTCGGGTTTCATTACTCCTATATTTATTATTGCTTTTTACAATAGAGACACAATGTGATATTTATAAATATGATTCTTATTTATTTCACTAATGAGGATAATCTCAAGTTGTCTCCATTTATTATGAAGGCCTCAAGATCATCCTTTTTTATACCTGATTAATATTCCATTGTATAAACATACCACATCTTTTAACATCCACTCTGTCATTGATGGGCTTCTTGGTTGTTTCCAAGATTTAGCTACTACAAATTGTGCTACTATGAACATGGGGGCACATATATTACTGTGATATGACCTTTTCAGTTTTTCTGGGAAAATATCCAAGAGGGGAATGCCTGGGTTGAATGGAGCTTCCAATCCTAGTCTTCTGAGAATTCGCCATACTGATTTCATAGTGGTTGCACCAGTCTACACTCGCACCAACAGTGTAGCACTATTCTTTTTTCCTCAAAGCCTCACCAACATTTGTTATCAGTTGATTTCTTGATGGCAGCTATTCTCTCTGGAGTGAGATGAAATCTCAATGTTGTTTTAATTTGCATTTCTCGAATGACCAATGATGGCAAACATTTCTTCATGTATTTATTTGTCATTTGTATATCTTCATCTGAGAACTGTGTGTTCATCTCAGATGTCCATTTTTGGAGAGGGTCTTGGAATTTGGGGGCTTTGATGTTTTTCAGTTCTTTCTTTGTTCTTGATATAAGTCCTTTGTGTTAGGGGTTGCTAGATAAAATTCTTTTCCATTCTGTGGGTTTTCTTTCCACTCCGTTGGTGATTTCTTTTGAAGTGCAGAAAATTTTCAATAATACGAGATGCAGTTGTTGATTCTTTGAAGTGTTTCCCGTGCAGTTTGCATTTTGTTCATGAATTCTCTGCCTGCCCCTATGTCTCCAAGACTTCTACCTACCTTGTCTTCCAGCAGCTTTACTGTTTCTGTTTTAATGTTTAGATCTTTGATCCATTTAGACTTTAGTTTTTTGCATGGTGATACGCATGGATCTAGTTTCAGTCTTCGGCATGTGGAGAGCCGATTTTTCCAACACCATTTATTAAAGAGACTCTCCTTCTTCCAGTGAATATGTTTAGCCCCTTTGTCAAATATCAGGTGGCTGAGTGTTTTGTAGTTGTGCTTGCATCTTCTAATCTGTTCCATTGATCCTCAGACATATTTCTTTGACAGTACCAGGCTGAATTTATCACTGTGGCTTTGTAGTACAGTTGCTATATATATATATATATATATATATATATATATGTACAGGGATCAAACTCATGACCACATCCTTGCAAGGCAGGCGTTCATGCCGCTGAGCTAAATCCCCAGCCCCTGTAGTACAGTTTCAAGTCAGGAATTGAGATTCCTCCTGCCTTGCCTTTGTTGCCCAGAAATGTCTTTGCTATTCTAGGTTTCTTCTGTTTCCAAATTAATTTTAGGAGTGTTTTCTATAAACCTGTGAGTTATACCAATTTTATTTTGATTGGGATTGAGCTAAATCTGTATAACAGTTTTGGGAATATGGCCATTTTCAAAATGCTGGTTCTTCCTAGACAAAAGCAAGGAATATCCTTCCATTTTCTAATATCCTCTTCAATCTCCTTTTTTAGCATAGTATAATTTTCAGCATACAGGTCTTTTACATTCTTAGTTAGGTTGATTCCTAACTATTTCATTTTTTAAGATTTTATTATAAAGGGTGATATTTCCATAATTTCTCTCTTGGTAAGTTTCTTGTTTCTGTACAGGAATGCTATTGATATTTGAGAATTGATTTTTGAATCCAGCTACACTGCTGAATTTATCACCTCTGGTAGTCTTTTAATAGTTTTTGGGTCTTCTATATAGAGAATCATGTCATCTGCAAATAGTGATAATTTAACTTCTTCCTTTCCTATCTTTATTCCTTTTGTTTCTCTCTCGTCTGATTGCCCTAGCTACTGTTTCCACAACAATGTTGAAAAGGAGTGGTGAGAGTGAACATCCTTGTCTTGTTCCTGATTTTAAAGTGAATGCTTTTTTGTCCTTCTAGTATAATATTGGCTGTTGTTTTGTCATAGATGGCCTTTATAAGGTTGAGGTAGACACTGTATATTCTGAGTTTCTGAAGGGTTTTTATCATGAACATATTTTGGACTATATCAAAACTTTTTCTGCATCTATTGAAATAACCATGTGGTTTTTGTTTTTGGCTCTGTTGATGTGGTGTATTACATTTATTGATTTGCATATGTTAAACCATCCCTGCATTCCTGGAATGAATCCCATGTGCTCATGATGTATAATCTTCTTGATGATTTCCTGCATTCTATTTCCAAGTATTTTATTGAGAATCTTTGCATCAATGTTCATTAGCGAGATTGGCCTATAGTACTTCTTTTTAGTTGGGTCTTTCTCTGGTTTGGGTATCAGAGTAATACTTGCCTCCAGGAATGACTTAGGGAGAATTGCTTTCTTGTAGATTTCATTGAAGAGTTTAAAGAGTATTGACCCCAAATCTTCTCTAAATTTCTTATAGAATTCAGCTGTGAATCCACACGAACCTGAGCTTTTCTTTGTTGGTAAGTTTTTAACTACATTTTCAATTTCAATAGCTGATACTGGGTTATTCAAAATAGCTATATCTTCTTGGTTAAGCTTTGGCAGTTCATGTTTCTAGAAATGTGTCCATTTCCTCTATGTTTTCCAGTCTATGTGTGTAGAGATTTTCAAAGTAGGTATTTATGATCTTTGAATTTCTATGGTATCTGTAGTAATTTCTCACTTTTCATTCCTCATTGTGTGAATTTGGCATTTTTCTTACTTTTTCTTTATGAGGTTAGCTAGAGGTTTCTCAATTTTGTTCATTCTCTCAAAAAAAAAAGCTTTTTGATTCATTAATTCTTTGTATTTTTTTTTTAGTTTCAATTGCATTGATTTCTCCTCTAATCTTTACAATGTCCTCTCTTCTATGAGCTTTGGGTTTAATTTGCTCTTCTCTTTATAGAAGCATGAGATAAAGCATTAGGTTGTTTATTTGTGCTAGTGCTATTTTCTTGATATGACAATTTATTACTCTATATTTCCCACTTAAGAGTGCTTTCATTGCATCCCACAAATTATAGTATCTTGTTTCCACATTTTCATTGAATTGTATCTATTGCTTTATTTCTTCTTTAATTTCATCTGTAGCCCACTGGTTGTTCACAATGTTTTTATTTAATTTTCATATATTTATGCAGGTTTTGCAAATTCTTTTGCCATTAATTTCCAATTTCCATAGTGTGCTATGGTCAGATATTGTGCATGGGATAGTTTCAATACCTTTGCATTTACTTAAGAATATTTTATGGGATAATATATGGTTTATTTTGGAGCATGTTCCATGTGCAGCTGAGAAGAATGTTTATTCAGATGTGGTTGGGTGGAACACTCTGTAAACATCTCCTAAGTCTAATTACTCACAGGTATGATTCTGTTCTATTATTTCCTTGCTGAGTTTTTGTCTAGTTGATCTAACTCTGTGCAATGGGGTGTTAAGGTCCCCTGTTATAATTGTATTCTTGTGTATTTGGTTTTTCATGTCCATTAGTATTTGTCTTATATTGTTGAGTGCTCCTATATTTGGTGCATATATATTTATAATTGTTAGTTCTTCCTCTTGAATTTTTCCACTACGAATATGTAGTGACTTTCTTTGTCTCTTTTAATCATTTTAGGCTTGAAGTTCACATTATCTGCATATGGAATAATTACCCTTGCTTTTTTCTGGATTCCTGTTGCATGGCATATTGTTTTCCATCCTTTGACTTTTAATCTATGAGTTTCCTTTTGGGTCAGATATGTTTCTTGTATACAGCATAGTGTGGGATCATGTTTCTTGATCCATTCTCTCAGCCTGTTCCTTTTGATAGGTGAATTGATGCCATTTACATTTTTGGATATCTCTGATATGTACTGGCTCGAATTTGCCATGTTATGTTCCAGTTGTTTCTTTCTCCTTTTTCCCTTATTTAATTGCTTATCCTCCCTGGTGGTTTCTTTCTGTTGTTTTTTTGGTGATTGTTGTCATTTTTATCTCTGTCCAGTATGTTTTTCAGTACTCTTTCTAGGGTTGGTTTTGTGGACATGAGTTCCTTCAGTTGTTCTTTGTCATGGAAGTAACTTTTTCTCCATTAAATTTGAATGAAAGTTTTGCTGGGTACATCAGTCTGGGTTGAAGATTTTTTTCTTTTAGGGCTTGAAATATCTCACTGCAAGCTTGTCTTGACTTGAGGATTTGTGCTGAAAAGTCTGCTGTGATTCTAATGGCGTTCCTTGATAGGTGAGATGTGTCTTCTCTATAACACCTTTTAGTATTCTGTTTTTATACTGTATGTTTGAGATCTTAATTATTACGTGTCTGGGTGTAGATTTATATTGGTTTTGACAATTTGTTGTTTTATATGCCTCACTTATCTGCTTATCAGATATTCCCCATTTTTAATACATTTTTTGCTATTACTTCTGTGACTATTTTAGTTATGTCATTTGCATTGACTCTTGTGTCTTCACTAATGCTTATTAATATTTTTTATTTAAAGAGAAAAAAAGAAAGTTGTAGAAATAATACAGAATTTCAAAAAAAGTTAAACAGTTAGAAATCACTAGTTGATAAATTACATATTTTCCTCTTAGAAATAGTTGTTCAAGTTACAAAACTAAAGCATACAAAGTAGATATTCAAACAGTGAGACTGTAAACAGCTATGCATGCATGAGTCTCAACATGTATTTCTATTCTTTCTGTATTAAAAGGAAAAACAAAACATAGCAACACAAAACAAAACAAATTCCTATAAAAACATGAAAATAAAAAGTCATATAAAACCACACTACAAGGTGATCTACAATAGCTACTGTGTTTTCTCTTATTATATTCAATAGAATTGTCTATATCATCAGGCATAATTGAATATAGCAGTATAATTGAATATAGCAGTACATAACAATATTAGTAAAAATAAAACATTATAGACAGTATAAAACTTCAAAGGCAAGTAATAATAAAAACAGAGTGGGTATCCTAGTGAATCTTGTCATCTTCAGTGTAGTTGCCTATACTCTCAGACTTGATACTATCAATCATAACAGCTTTGAGTAAAATCTGTCAATACAAAACAGCAAACTAACAAACCAGATTCAATTAAGATCAGTCATGGTAAAACAGTGTAAGTTATACAGAGCTTCAGATTATGTCAATAGGAAATTAAGGATGATTACCATACTATATCCTGCTATTTTTGGGATAACTGTCTGTGCCCTCAAATCTAGTACAAGTAGACAAACTGGAACAGAATATAATCTATCTAAGCAGAGTGTTGTGAGTAATGTGGGTTTTAAATCCTGATACACTATTAACAATAACATCTGCCTTCTTTTTTGTGAAGACTATTCCTATTTCTCCACTTTCACTCCCACAGGGTGCTGCTCATTTTGGGTCCCACCAACTCCCTCAGTTTTTAGACTGGGGAGAAACCTGCTATTTACCTAAGTGATTCCAAATCTTCTCACTCCTGGACTTGATCTCAAGTTTTATTCCTTTACCTACAAAAGCCTCAAGGTTTTCCTTCATTATAGCTAAGTAGTTCTCTACTGCACATAAGTATCCTGTCTTTCCAACCTATCTACAGGTGCTGGTCAAGTTGCCCCTATTTCTCTCTGGCCCCCTGTCACATAGAGCATTGTTTTCTCATATTTGATTTTCAGTCCATAAACCCCCTCTCAGGTTTATTATAGTTCCTATACAGAGCATCTCAATGGAACCCACCTCCTGATCTTCTCTGCCTGTCTTTTTTTTTTAGTGTATCAAGGCCATTTATGTTAGAGATTATAGCCAGTCTTCTCTGCCTCATCTCTGCTATGCTATTTTTCTGCCTTTGTTTGTCTATTTTTCTTTTCATTCTACTGCCTGCCCCATTCATTGAGGCCTTTCTGCCACTGTTCTTAAAATCCTGGTATTTTTTCCTCTCTCTCTAGAATGTCCTTTAGTATTCTCTGTAGGGTTGGGTTGGTGGTCGCAAATATCCCCAGTTTCTCTTTGTCATGGAAGCATCTTGTTTCTCCACTAATTTCTAGAGACAGTTTTGCAGGATACCTCAACCTGGGCTGGAGTTTATTTTATTTCAGGTCTTGGAATATTTTAATCTGATGGTCTGTGTTGAGAAGTCTGCCATTATCTTGATGGGCTTTCCTTCATAGGTAATCTGTTTCTTTTCTCTGACAATGTTTAATATTCTGTTTTATACTGATTTCTGGTATCTTGATTATTATATGTCTGGGTGTAGCTCTGTTTTGGTTTTAGGTGGCTGGAGTTCTATATGCTTCACATAACCAAATATAATTTTCTTTTCCCATGCTTGTGAAGTTTTCCTTAGTTATTTCCATGTATAGCCTTTGTAATTTGCCTGTTTTTATTCCTGCTTCTTTGTTCACATTTCTTATTCTTAAATTATAGATTCTCTTGTCTTCAAGCCTTTGTATTGTTACTGCCTGTTTCCTTGTTATTTTTAAGAGATCTTTCCTTTCATGATCACACATTGCAAACGTGTCTTCAAATTTTGATAGTCTATCCTTAGTTTCTTTAAGGAGTTTTGCCAGCTTTCAATGGCATTTTAATTGCCTTATAATCTATTTGAATCTGCTCCATGTATTGTAAATTTTCTTTACATTATTTATCAAATGTTTCTCTCCTTTTTTGTGTTCCTCCTTTCTTCTGTCTGTGTCTTCTTGGGAGGTGTTTAGCATTTCTTTTATTAATCTACTTATATCTTGCTTTACCTGATTTAATATTTCAATTTTGAGCTTATGTACAGGTCCTGAAGATATGTCTTAATGTCCTTTGAAGCCATGTCTGATGTTGCATGTCTGCTGCCCTCAGTCTCTTTTGTTTTTCCCTCTCCTGAATCAATGTTCTTAGGGTTTTGGACTGAGGACTTTTTCTTGTTTCTGTCTGTCATCATGTTTTGGTTTCTTCCATACAGGTGTATAGTGGAGGTCTCAGCCCCTTTCTTTGTTGGTTACAGTTCTTCTAAAGCATGCTGGTGAGGGATTTCTGCCCTCGCCTCTTAGCTTGAGGTGTAAGCAGAGGTTGTGTATGCTGGCCTCTCCCCACCATGCCAGTCAAACTTCAGGGGCCTTCACCAGATTATTGTGTGCTAGGGGTAGGGAATTGGTTTGGGACCGGTTATTGGGTCCTAGCCAGGGGCGTGACCCAGGCCAAGAAAATCCCATGAATCTGCTCTCGGGAGGGAGCAACCAACTGAAGTCACTGTTGTTCCTAGTTCAGGCTCCTCCTGCCTGATTCCACCATGTTGCCCATTTGGTTGCACCATTCCCATGGGGCATCTAATTCCCTGCGGTGACTGTGGATTAATGAAGGTCCCTTCACTGGTTCCATTCTCAGTTGGGCTCACCAACCCCCGACTTCAGCATGGCTGTGGCTCCTGTGAGTCGTGGCAGGAATAAGTTCTTGTAGCTCTGCAGGTTTTGACTGGCATGAGTTTGGGTGGCTTGGCAGGTCACAGTGGAATGTGCTGTGTACACTAATTTTAGCTGTTCCAATTGTAACCCAGAGACTGTGGGTTTGACAAGATTTTTTCATTTTAATTTCTTCCTGTGTCAAGAGGATCCATCTCCCTCTTTCTGGATCTCTCCAGGGTGTTTTATTCTGGCATATGTGTTGTTTCTCCCTGGGAGGTTCTTCATTTTGTTGCTCACTGATTGGCCATCTTCAGCTTCTCAGCCTATTCATCTTATATTGTTGCTCTTGGCATCATCTTGAAGCTTCTGGATTGTCATTTCATTCTGCTTTGTTATTTTTAAAAGTTCTATCCTTTTATGATCACTAATTGCGATCCTGTCCTCAAGGTCCGAAATCCTATCCTAAACTTCATTTAAATGGTTTTGAATGCTTTGAATAGAATAATCCTAAACTTCATTTAAATGGCTTTGCATGCTTTGAATAGAATATTTTGTTTCTTAGATGTCTCTTTGAGTTTGTTTCATGAATTCTGCTTGTTTTCTATATTGTTCATTCAATTCAGTTGAATTCAGTTTCTCATGCTCCTGTAATTTTTTCTCTATTTCTTCTTTAGCTGTGCTCAGAAACTACTTTACTAAGGTTGTTATTTATATCTTTACATTGGAGAGTACTTCTAATTTGATTTCCTCTATAGCCTCATGGAGTTGTTTTGTTTTTTTTATTTCACTTGCTATCTTTTCAGAGATTTCTGGTATGTTACTTTTGAAGTCCTCTATTCCAATATCTCCTCTACTTGCTCCTGGTGGACTAGATGTTTGAGATTGCATTTTTCTTTTTTTTTGCCATTTTCCCCTTTAGAGTTAGTGTTTGGTCCTTAAATCCCACTAGTGTCAACTGTTAGTAGTGTGTTTCTTGGGGTCCTAATGTAAGGTTGAGGTTTGTCCAATTGCTGGGTCACACAGTGAATAGGTGGGCCTGTCATCTGACTTCGTGCTGCAAGGCCTGTTGGGTGAGTCCTATATTCTTCCTGGGCTGACATGCCTAGTAGTGTTGATGTAGGTCAACTTTTAGTTCATGTTATTACTTTATCTTCAGGTTATTGCAGGTCATCAAATCTCCCTGTCTATAGTGTTTGTGTTTACTGAGCCTGTACTGTGTCCCTATTGTGTGCCTGTGGGTCTCATAAGCACTTTTCATTTTCTTCAAGTTGGGGGAGTCCTTCTCAGCACACTCCTCACTCTGCCTGATATTTTCTGTGTGTAGGAAGGGATCACCCACACTCTTTTCAGACTCACCAAGGTCTTACAGTTAGTTGGAGTGAGCTTTAGTACTGACTCTATATACCCACTGTACACCTCTGTTTTAGGGTCCCACTCACCACGCTGACTGGAGCCAACTGAGATCTTCTGTTTGGGTGAGGCCGTCACTGAATCTCCTTTCAAGCTAGCAGTTAATCTGCTGTAGTCCAAGATTTGCCTGGGAGGGAAGTTCCAATTTTTCCCCATGTGCTAGGATTCTACTGTAGTGTGTGTTCAGGTCTGATGCCTGGATTCCAGGCCCTGCTCCCTGCTTGGAGTTCACTGGGTATGGCCTGGTTAGGCCCGCTGGTCCCTCTTGTGCATCTTGGGGTGGTTTCAGTAGCAGGGTGTGGTATTACCACCTGGGAGTGGAGTTCCAAGTTTGTCCCATGCACTGGGATTCTGCAGGAGTGCATGGTCAGGGCCTGGGCAATTTTTTTTTGTACTGGGGATTGAATTCACGACCTAGCACTTGCCAGGCAGACACTTATGCTGCTGAGCTAAATCCCCAGCCCAAATATAATCTAAAATAAACCAAAAAATAAGTTGTTTCTTGAGTGGAAAATTTCATATAAAAAATCAGTTTTCTAAATGTTAAATATTTAAGGCCATTCCAAATCAATATCATAAACAACATTTTATTTCTTGAAATAGAAAAAATATTCTATAAGTTACGTAAATCACTGTATGAAAAGCATCAAAATATATCAAAAGCACATAATTAATTCATATACTAGAAATGTACATAAATACATAAATGAATTTGTCATATCATAAAGGATCATGTTAAATGATGGTACATAGTGACACATGTGCACATGTTCAATAAGTAACAGGAAAATTTAAGGAACAAATAGTAGATCTCTACACTGCATTCTCCATAATAATGAACTTAAATGTTCCTCACCATTACAAATAGCTGGGTTTATACTTTTTTTCCCAAACTCCACAACAAAATCATGAGAAAAACACAGGCATAAGTACAAAACAAATGAAAGTGAAATGGAACTGACTGTAGCAGTCATATAACACTAAACGAATTGTGTAACAAAATATCCAAAGAAGAAAGTGGTTAAATAAATAGAATGTATTCATGAAAAGCAATAATATATAACTATTAAAAACTATGTTTTAGATATGTATGTACAGTATAACACAAATGTTTCTATGTATTGTTGAGGAAAAATTTTTTAAAAACCTAGACTCTGCTTATTTTTGTTAAAAGTATAAATAAATATGTTTCAAAATTATAGGGCTGCTAATATGATACATTCAAGTGTGATATTATTTTTTATATTGTTATATTTTTCTGTATTTTTTACATAATATTACATTCCAAAGATACAGTCTATTTTTTTCATAACTGACAGTAATACTTAGAAACTGCTTTTTGTCCATTAACAACAGATGGGTTTTACATTATTTGTGTCTAAAACCGGAAATATTTCTGTTAGCTCAGTATCTTTGCATAACATGTTAGCCTAAAACTTAATGTATTAAAATAGCAATTAACTGTTAACTCCTATATACAATTGCTATGGGTCAGAAATTTGAGAGTGGCTTGGACTATTGCCTTGGGCTTTGGGTTGCGCGTGAGGTTTCAGTTCAAAGTCAGGCAGATCAGGAGTCAGTGAAAGGCTTCAGGACTAAAAGATAAAAGTCAAGTGTGGATCACTTATACAGCTGAGAAGATGGTGCTGACTCCTGTAAGTTTGTTTTTTCAAATCTTTGGGTGAGAAAGACATGAAACAATTTTGTACACCAAGCTAAGGACTTTGGGTTTCTTCAGTCCTTAGCTTTCTAAAGACTCTAATCTGGCAACATTGTGGAGCAACAAAGAGGAGATAGGATAAAGGCTAATATTGTCCTTCAGGTAAATGCGAATGGAAAGGCAGTGAAGTATCAAAGACGGAAATAAAACCAGTAGAACTTAGATGCTAATAAGGAAAGGCGGAGGAGAGGAATAAGTTGAGGAAATTCAGATGACAGTCTTAAAATTAACCAAAGTAAGGAGCATACGTGTATATTTCAGGGAAAATAATTGTTTGAAGACAAATGCTGGTGACAGTGCTGCAACCAATTGAAGCACAATAAACAGGTGCAAGAAACTGTTTATAAAAATAAGGATTTAGCAACCATTGACATATAATAATCCAAGTGTGAGAAGTTATTAAGTGAGTAAAGAGCAACACTTTAAAAAATTGAGAAATATCTTTTAATGATGAAATAAAGTAGTCAAAGAGAAAGGATCTAGGAGCAAGCAAAACATAAGGAGCCAAAAGAACAGAAGATTTTTAAAATAAGAAGTTGTCATTGGTGTCTTTAGAAGAAAAAATGTTAAATATGAACTGACTTATTAAGCTGAGCTTGGTGAACACATGCTTCTAATCTCAGCACTCTGGAAGGCTAAGGCAGAATGATTTTAATTTGGAACCCAGCCTGGGAAATAGGAATTTAGTGAGACCTTGTTTCAAAATAAAATAAAGTGAAATGAAATGAAATAAAATAAAATAGATCTGGGTATGTATCACTGTAGGAAGGTCTGTGGTTCAAGCCCTAGTAATGCAAGGGAAAAAAGAAAAAGAAGCAGAAATTGCTAGTGAACTGAACTGTACATTTTAATTAAGATTTAGAATTTCACAAAAAGGATTGATAAGAATATAGTACAGAATTTCAGCTTCTCGTTAAGGCAGTTATGATGTGAAGGTAGGAATAGTCTCTCAGAAACACCTACTGCTAAAAAAGTCATAAAATGAAATTCCACAAAATTTCCACTTAAACCTATCTACTGTATTTTAAGAGTACTACAAATGTCCTTAAACTTTTATATATAGCAGTCAGTCCTTTTACACTCCATGAGGACTAAGAGATTGGAATAGGTACAGAGTCTAGCAAAAAATATATAAATGCTTTAGCAGATCACCATGCCAATAAATGTCCAGAAGCTAATAGCCATCACTTTGAGCACCTCTTGTAATTGTAGAGGCCAAAGGTAAATTGAATTATTCTCATGATATTTCAATAAATTTAGCATTAAATTATTTATGCAAGTTTTTCTTTTTGCAATGTATACATTTTTTGTGTGGGGGAGGGGGCTTTGTATTGTAATCAGCTGGGTCCTGTATCTGGCTGCTCACACAGGTTATCTATATCTTTTATTATTTTTAGTTCTTTTTTCACATGATGTGCATTATTTATCTAAAGACAAGAAGTTTTATTTATTAGTGCACAGATCTCCCCAGTTTTAGCTATAAGAAAATGGACAGTTCTGTGGTCATGAAATACATTAGTTGAAGAAATGATACATTAGCTGAAGAATTTAAAGACTTGCTGAACTTCCATTGATTCTATTGTAGTTTTTTTAAACTCACAGAACCCTAATAGTGTAGCCAGTACAGGTGTAGTTGGATAGTATTATCAGGGATCAGTGATTAGAGCCTCTTTCAAGCCTAGCCTATATTACTATTCCCTTACATATCTTTTTGGTTATCTTTCTGCTGTGTGGTCAAGACCAAGTTAAAATCAGACTTATGTTAACTGAAATTAACTTTTTGATGTATATCAAGGTTAGTGAAAGTTCTTCAGATGTTACTGTTGGGACCATGTACAGAGCCTCTAAGCTCTTCTGTCAGTGTCAGGTGCCATGAGGGATCACAGTCTTGGCTGACTATTTGGCTTCACATGGAAGCATGGCAGACTTTTCTCTTTGGTGATCCTCATTTTTAACACAATGTACATTGCTTGAGCCTGTTACCTGGGATCAATAATCTCCCTTCTTGGGAGATTGAGTGACTCATCAGACTTGTAAGACTCTGTATAGAGGGTCCCTCATGTCCTGTGTCCTTATTGAAATTGGAAGGCCAGGATGAAAATATTGGCTGTCCTCTTAGTCCAGTTATCTTTCTTATCTTTTCTCCTCATACCTCAGTTGTTAAACATCATTAGTTATACCAGTACTGCAGTGGGAGCAATAGATTTAACTGTCACACTCCTATCTAGATATCAAGTAACTTGAAATATATCATATGAATAAAGAACTGTTATTTCTTTACCAATCATGGTTGTCTTAGAAATTGAATCCATGTAGAATATTAGCAAATAAAAATTATAAAGGTTTTCAGAGAAATTTGGAGATCAGGATCAAGACAACATTTTAGCATGACATTCATTATGACATGACAGTGATACTTCAGTTCACAAACTTAATTCTTCCCATGATACTGGTCAAAAACTAAGTTGGACAAGAAGTGAATCAAATTAAATGGTTACCTTCAGTGCTCATCTTATGGGAAAAATCATGTCTTGTCCTATTTGGTAAACAGAATCACGGAAAGAATTAGTTTTATGAACCAAGGTAAGATGTATTATATTAGAACAATTAAGTTTTACTATAATTTTCAAATACATTTAAATTTCCATTTTAGTATAGAACAACTTTTCAGTGATTTTACCTGTCCAGTTTCAAGTTATTAAATGGCATAAAGAAACTTGGACTTAGTCATTTAAGTTTATACCTGCTGATAGATGTACTTTACAGGTTATTTACATAAAATATTTAATTTGGGAGTGATATTACCTGAATTGCACTGTGTTTAATTAACTCTAACTGTTATAAAACAATTAAATACTAATCAAATAAGCATAAGCATGAATATATATATTTGGGCTATGTCATCTCAGATTGTCATGAACATTTCATCAGAAATAGCTGGAACACAAGGAAAGGAAAGTCAGACACTTGAGCCTGAAAAAGTTTATTACTATAACAAATTTAGCTGGATATCATCAGCTAAAGTGATAAGATTTTTTATTAAATTTTGCATGTTTGAAGCCCTCCATACATGAGAAATGCAAATGCATAATATAATATACTATGAGGTTAGCAATCATGTGCATCATAGCTATACAGAAATATTTACATATATTTACATTCAAGGGGAATTTTACACTACTTTTACAGGTTTTGCAGGTTATAATCATAATGAAAAGAAGCAAGAACATCTTTAGAAGCCTACAGTTTTTAGCAAAACATGCTTCTAAAATAAAAGCTGCAAATGATTCCCAATATAACAGTATTGCCAAACAGAAGATCAATGTAATCACCTGAACATACTGTTTTCTAATGTTCAGAAAGAGATGGGAAAGAAGAGTTAAGAGGAGACTGAAAATGGTTCTGTAAATTATATTGCTTTGGACAGTTAACTAAATGAGTCACAATTCAGAATCCAGTGAAAATATTTTAGAGGGTGCTATAAAACAAAAGTAAATTCTAATTATCTTACTGGGGCCTCCAAAATGATCTGAAAGAAAAATACAACTCTCAACCTGTTACTTATCAAATGTCCCAAGTTTGTGATCTTGCAATAGCAAGGATGAAGTCAGAAACCAAAGGAGGGAGTTAGGAGAGTATTACTAGAAATAAGGATTAGGAGAATATATCCTATATTTCCAAGAGCTGTCCTGAATGAGTGGCCACTGAGGCCCTTTGTCAAGTGTAATTTACCCAGCAAAGTCACAACATGGGTCAACATGCAATCAAACTATAGGATTACCAGTATAGTCGCCTAGCTAATATTGATTCAATAAGGAAATGAGTCATGTGGCAATGGATTAAGAAAAGAACAAAGACATTTTGAGGAAGAGATGGGTCCTGATGTTCTAGTTAGTGCCTGGGTATCTGATGCCTAACTGGACTTACCGGACCAGATGGTGCTAATTACAATATAATCTCAAGTTATTGTTTATCCCTTAGAGAGGAATATAGGCCTTGCCATTGTATCTCTATCATTAACTCTGAATGTCTTTGGATTTGCCTCCAACCATAATGCTGATGTCTATATTTCTTGTGCTTACTTCCTTGAGTGTCCCGCTTTGACGCTATGTTAACTATATATTGACTAACTTAGCTATCTTTAATAAAAAGAGATAAGGAATTAAGATTCTAAAATTGTACTTTTAAAACAAATCTCTCACTTCAATACCAAACATTTCTCAAGATTTTTTCTCTTCTAGGGAACTCACTAGAAAAGTCCTTAAAAGCTTGTAAACCACGGTCTTAATCTGTCCTTTTCACCTATAAACTGTGCTTCCTCCATCCTCGGGAACCAGCAATACTGGATGGCAGCATTTCTCAAATTCAAACCTATGTAGATAGCTTGCATTGCAAATGGACAGAATACACATCTGAGATTACCCATCTAAAAAACAACCTTTTAAATGTACCCAACTCAGGTTCACAATATGTCTCATTCTTTCTGAGCACCTGCACTCCACACTTGAATGAATTCTAATAATAAAGCCTAGTATGTTTCCTTTACTAATGCCTCTTGAATTAGTTTTCCATTGTGGTAGTCAGTAAACCTGCAAACTTACTTCAAAAGGGTGTGACAGATTCCTTATTTCAGCCTCATAGTTATCTGAAACCCAATCTGGTGACAGTGTTAGATTATTTAAATTAAAGTTAGTTTTAAAAATCAACATTGTAACTCTTCATACATGAGTCTTTGGTCAGAATCTGCAAAAAGAGGGCAGAAAATATCAAAGAATGACAAATATTTGAAAAGGAAGTAATGGAAAAATAATAGTGTAGCTACTTACAATGTCAAGACAGGAACAGATGGTTTCAGATGTACATAGGCTTAGTGCACTGTTATACACTTAAAGTTTCTAGATGAAATGAAGAGATGAGCAATATAAAAGGCATCCTTTCAGCTCCAGTCATCTATATAGTCCTAAGCAAAACACTTCATTTTTCATTACTTAACAATTTTGGTCATATCATTGCTAATTCTTTCTCTTATTATTATATAATCTTTTTAAAATAGCTTATTCTTATAGCAGAATTATAGAAACAAAAAATATTAAAGTTTTTGTTACTGATTATTCAATACTGGAAATCAACTTATTGTGATAAAGAACCTACATTTTAAAATTTCATTAAATTTCAATCAATTTACTGTTTAATTTAAATAGCCACATGTAGTTAGTAACAACTATGTACAGAAGCACAACTCCAGTATCCCCTGCCTGAATACATTTCCACATGGAAACAACAGATAATTTACATTACTTATAAATAGAGTGGAAGACCTTTGGAATGACTAGAAATCAGATAGTCTGCATGCCTGGCACAAATTTATTGAGTTAATTTGCTCAGGGTGTGCTGTTTCTGCAGGATTTTATATGTTCTTCTCAAAGTCCAGCTGAATTGCAATCCTATGTGTGATTTTTCTTAAAATACAAAACAAAATTGCATTATAATTTTGAGCAAAGTCTTATACTTGCAATCCAGAATAATGTGAAAAACACCAGGATTTTAGATTTCATTTTGTTTTTAGAGCTCCTGTACAGATTCTTCAGATGTTCAAATAGTACCTAACAGTTTTGGGAGTAGACAATAGCATACAAATTTTACATATCTGAAATTTTACTTACTGTAAATTTCATTTTGATTTTAAACTTTATTACTATAATTATAGATTCACGCAGAAGCATAAGAAATTTCCAAGTTTAGGACCATAAAAATACCAATGATTCCAAGTTTCTCTTAATGGTAGTATTTCTCAAAGCTACAATACCATATTGTGTTTTTTAAATTTTACTTTAAAAAGGATAAAACTAACCATAACATAACAGAACAAAGCAGATCAGAAGATAACATTGTAAGCGACACAGATTTCAAAGAAACACAACAGGAGATCATCAATGGCTACCATAATGTCTCTTGTTTTCTTCTAAATAGTTGTTCATATTTTTACACACAATGAATTCATACAAAACAAAATAGTATTAAAGTGATCAGAACACAGTGATGAAGGTATTATAGGAAAATAGGTCAATAGGAAAATCAACAATTGCTGCCATAATGTCTCTCTTTCTCTTCAAAATAGCTGTCCATACCTTCATGTATGTTGAAATTAAACAGTACAAAACAGACTAAAACCACTCTGAACAAAGAATAATAGCATTACTGGACTTCACAGCATGATGATACAGAATCAGCAATGGATACCATAATGTCTCTTTTTCTTCAAAGTAGGCTGTTCATTTCAACATGCATTATATAATGGATTCTCATAAACTGTTTAGGGGAAGTTCTATGCATGTATCTGTCTCTATATGTATACCTATCCTTTCTGTATTAGAGGGAAAAACAAAACAAAACAAATCACTAGAAAAACATGAAACAAAAAGACAAATAACAATAGCAAAGAGCCCCAAACACTGACAATATAAGCCTTCAAACAAGATGATAGCATAACTAGGGTTGTTATTTTACATAATGATCTTCAAGAGTTCCTCAGATCAACAGACACTAACATGAACAATTGTTCCAATCCTATGAATGTTAATTGTTTCGTTCCAAGAATTTATAGAATTTGTAACAATAATATCTCAGGGAAAAGGAGAAAAAAGAAAAACATCTAAAATTGCATAAACACACATATGACAGCAAAGATGATTGTGCTACAAATTCTACCATATAATATTGTAACCAGGATCTTGACACTGAAATAAAACACAGGTATTACTTAGGTTTTCAGTATCACTAGTATTCATTTGCTTGTTTTTATGTTTCTGCATGTGTATATTCACTTCTACGCCATTTTATTACTTTTGTAGGTAATGTATTCACAGCCATAGATAACCTCTTCAAAACAACAATCCTTTATCTTTCCCTTTCATAAACCATGCCCAATTCTCTTCTAACTTATTTCTGCTTAGTATTTTATGTATCAATGTTTCACTGATAGGTTCTGCTAGCCTGGGGTTTAGCTATATCCTCCCAACTTGGTACCAGACCCAGAGAAACAACATATCTCTCCAAGAGTAACTTCTTTGTTCTCTTTCTCATTCCAGAGATAAGCCTCCTGCTCCCTTTTTGCTTGTGCGTGAAGCCCTCTCCAATTCCAAGACTCCACAACCACTCAAGCCTCCACCCTCAGTGAATCCGACTGTCCTGTTTTACACAGGCAGATGCTCCTTCAAATCAGCTGTTAATATGTCATTTTGCCCACCTCCCAAACTCCTCCCCCAGCCAGAACTAATAAAAGTAGTCCCACTTCTTTGTTCTTGTTGAGAGCTTCTATACCTCCTGCCCTGTGAAGAGCCCACATGCCTGCATTAAAGGTCTCCACCCTTGTCTCTTTATCTCTCTCATTTTCTCTGTACCACTTGAGATTGAGTGGCCAAAGATTCTCAATCTGTTGGTGCCATTTTACACTTAGAGTGGTCCGGGCTGCATTGCTCCTGGGAAAAGCCCTCCTCGACCAATAAGCCACCCTCTCTCTCGCTCTCTCTTTCATTCTTTCTCTTTTCTCTTCACAGGGATTTCTGCTTCTGCTGCTATTAGCCACCATCCACGCAACACCAACCCTGCTTCATCTCTTCAGGTTCTCACAGGTAAGCCAACTCTTGCTTGGGGTGCCTGTCTCCTAAACCATAGGTCTGCATCAGAATACCTGCCACATACTCTGGGATAATGCTCAGCCTTCCCCCGCTTCCCTTGTTCCACCAGTGATAACTGCTGGGCATAGGTATTGGGGAGCTGTCTCTCTTTCATGCTCACTTCTTACAAGAGTGTGACTCTGGTGAGCCCTTTGGCTTACCACCAATTTAGTCATAATGGGTAAAGTTACTTCTTGCCTGGCAAAACACACTCTGCTTGGGTGCCTGTGTAGACAACTATTCTCTCTAACCTCCGTTCTCTAAATAAATGTTTGATCGCTCATTGTCTCAGAGGCACCTCATAGACTACAAATTAGTTTTTTACTGTGGATGCTTGCCTTTATTATACACTTGCTAATAGATGCCACCCTCAGTGATTTACACAGCTTTGCTACCTTAATGGCAAAAAGTCAGGTTCCTTATCTTTAGGCCTTTTTTGCTCTCAGGGTATGACCCTTCCCTCATTCAGGCATATGGGGCAACCGAAATGCTTTCGGCCTGCTCCACATTGCCAAAAACCATCACCTGACAATCTCGCTGACCTGATACACAATATCCATTCTGTTCCTGCCCCTCTACCATACCCACAAAGCTCTCCTTGTTCTCCTCTGCCACCAACTTCACTTTCCCCTCCTACCTCCTCCACTATTCCTCCATTGCTATCTTCCCTTCCCTCAACTTACCTCCTCCCTGTTTCTCTTCCACTTCACTGTCGTCATGGACTCCACCATCACAGTTCTCTACTCCCTCTCACTACCATCTTGAGGCCTCTCATACTTGCCACCATCTGGTGACCCTTCCCACTCATTGCCTACATTATTCCTACCCCAACGGCCTTTGACATCATGCTCACCCACCCTCTCCTTTCCCTTTGTGATGTGAAAGGTATCTTAACTTCTTTATTCAAACCTATCTACAAAGATCTTTATGTTATCCTCATGTTTACTCTGTCCCCTCAACAAAAGATTATACTCCATTTTATTTCTCGAGCAGCACCAAACATTCAGACTAAATTCAAAAGGTCAAACCTTGGTCCTCAATCCCCCCAAGGAGTCCTCCTAGATGTAGCTTTCCGTATCTTCAACAACAGACAAAAACAACAAAAACAGGATGACTACAAAAGGTTACAGTCCAGGACAAATTTAAAAAGGTTGCATTCCAGGCAAAAACTCTAAGGCCAATTTCTGGCCACAGCATCTGCAGCTGCAGCAGTGGCACTAGTGGGTTGAAGATAAAACAAAGGCTGGAGGAGAAAAAAATCTAAAAACCTGAGCCCCTCTCCCCACCATGTTTCAAGTGTGGCAGAAAAACAACACTGCACATGAGCCTGCCCTGACCTGTGGCCGTGAATGGGAACTCATCCCATGTGCAACCAAGAGTGCCACTGGAAGTGCAACTGCCCAGTCATCACCTTCCCTGCCTTCACAGGATAAGACACTGCTGCCTGGGACTCATCACTGGCTGATCTGCTCAGCATCACTGCTGAAGAGGATTGATGGGGCTCATCACTGGCTGATCTGCTCAGCATCACTGCTGAAGAGGATTGATGGGGCTCAGGGCCCATGGCCCTCACTGAGGTATTTTCCTCAGAGCCCCAAGTCTCTCTGGACATCTCAGGTAAAATCTTCTCTTTCCTTGTTGACATGGAGGCCACCCATAGTCTTCTTCCTGAGTTTTCAGGCCAATGTTCTTGGTCTACAGTCTCTATTGTGGGAGTTGACAGCCAATATACATTACCTACTCTCTACAGATTCCAAACACTTTTCTTTACACAAAGCTGTCTTATTATCCCAACCTGTCCTGTACCTCTTTTTGATAAAAATTCCACTCCAAAAACTCAATTTCTCTTATAATCTCTCTCTACCTATGGCTCTCATACTCCAATTCCAACCATCATGCACCGTTGACAGCCCCTCTCCTTCCTTCCTCCCTTGTTTACCCTATACAGTCTGAGACACCTCCAGTCTTACTCATGCCACCCATGTTACTCCACTGCTAATTCACCTCAAATACCCCTCAGTTTTCCCTTCTGATCCCCAATGCCCAGTATCCCCTAAACATCAACAGAGGCTCAAACCTATTATCTGCACTTGTTAACTAATGTGTTTCTAAAAGTCACTCACTTGCCTTATGACACCCCTATTCTCCCTGACCTAAAATCCAATAGCTCCTATTACCTAGTCCAAGATCCCAGAACTATTAACAGTGTGGTAACGCCAATTCACTCGGTGGTGCCAAACCCTTACGCTACACTGTCTCATGTTCCTCCAAGTGCCTCGAACTTTCCTGTTTTAGACTTAAGGATACATTTTTCACTATTCTCTTACACCCCAATTGCCAACATTTCTTTGCCTTTATTTGCACAAATCCAGACACTCTTGAATCTGCACAGCTGACCTAGACAGTCCTACCTCAAGGCCTCAGGGATAACCCATACTTCTTTAGCCAAGCCCTTTGCTGCTGATCTTGCAGCTCTCAATCTTAAACCTAACACTGGTCACCAAGATATAGATAATATTCTCCTCTGTTCTCCATTCTGTGCTCTAACTACACAACATGTGGTGATTCTTCTCAACTTTCTCTCAAGTCACATACACAAGGTATCCATTACTAAAGCCTGAATAGTTTCATCAAAGTTAAATACCTGGGTCTCACCTTCCACCCCACCACTTGCTCTATCACCTCAAACCAGAAAGTCCATCTCCATAAGTTCTAGGTGCCAACTACAAAGCAACAAGTTTTATCTTTTGTAGGTTTAACAAACTTCTTTATCTCTGGATTCCTAATTTTGCCACAGTAGCTCAATCTCTTTATAAGACAGCTAAAGGTTCCCTATTAGAGCCTCTCAACCCCGCTATTCTTATACACCCCTTGTTTTTAAAACTAAAGGAGGCCCTTTCAAAGGCACCAGCCCTCACTCTCCCTAACCCAACCCAAGCTCTTTACCTCTCAAGATCATAATGCTATAGGAATTTTAACACACACACACACACACACACACACACCACACCCTTCTTTCCAAGCAGTAACCTACCTCTCAAAACAACAAGATGATACAATACAAAGCTGACCTCCCTCCCTTCCAGCATTTGCCTCAGCATCCATACTAAAGCAAGAGGCCAAAGAGTTCACTTTAAAATAATTAATTACAGTCCATTCACCCCATTGTCCTGACAGCCCTATTTCACACAAGACACTTCCTGCCTTCATGACACCTTCTTGCCTATAACAAGTTCATTTACTTTTCATACAAGGCCCTACAATTGCCATCTCTGCCAGCAGCTCCCTCAACTCAGCCACCTTACTTCCCACCTGACGAGACCCTTGCACACAGGTATATTGAGGTTCTACTGATGATTCCTACTCCTTTCCCTCACATTAACAGTATTCTGCTCCGTATAGCTTCTGATACACAGTTCATAGATGACAATACAAGCACTCAAAAGACAATAAAATATGCTACAATCAATGGTTCTAAAGTAATAGAGACAAGCCCATTGCCACCCATAACATCTTCACATAAAACAAAACAAATTGCTCACATGAACCCTAACACTAAAGATACAGTCAGAAACATATACTGACTCCACATATACATTTAACATTCTTTACTCTCATACCACTTGACAAGAAGAGAGATTTAATTAATACTCAAGGGACCCACATCACTAACGGACCTTTCATTCTCAAGCTTCTAGAGGCAATACAACTTCTAATGCAGATAAAAGCCACTCACTATAAGAGACACCAATCGTCATCAGACTCTATCTCTGACGATGATACCTTTACAAACACACAGACCAAATTAGCTACACAACAGCCATATCTCTCTCATCTTCTCCCTCTTACCCCAAACACCTTGCTCTCACCTCAGTATTCAACCGCACAACCACAATTCACAAACCCACTTAAAATCAAAGCTCCTTCTCCCAGATCAACAAGCCTTAGATTTTATCACTAACATACATAAGTACTTTCATAGAGACACTCAAGCCTTATACAAACTTCTAACTCAAATCACTGCTCATCCCTCTCTAAAAAATATCCATCAAGACACAACTGTCATCTCTGTGCCAAAACCTCTCTTCAGAGACACTTACCTGCTTCTTTCCCAACCCACCAATTTCATGGACACACTCCAGATAAAATTAATAGATTTCACACATACTCTTCATCATAATAACTACACACCTCTGCCTCATGCATTCATACTCTAATCTTGTTATTCTCTTTACTTCCTTGTCATTTTTTACTGCTGTTTCTCATCTTCACTGTCATATGTCAGTGCATAATCTCTCCCTACAACATCAAAACTCTCTTATTTTTCACTACAATTTTAGGTTTAAATTACCTACATTACCTAAATTAAAGCCCTCAATTTTACTACCTTTTCCACTATTCCTGCTCATTCTCTTTCTATCACACATAACTTTACTGACAGCCTACTCCATGATTTTTAACTTCACTATTTCTCTCTCCCACATATTTCCCAACCTAAAATCCCAAGTTCAAATCCAAATTTTCCAATATTACAACACACAACAAATAACCCCAACTCAAACCCAGCCTGTCTCTACCCTTTATATGGTTTCCCACGATGCTCCCACCTTCAAATCCACCATCTAGAAAACTGATAACAAAATCCTTATGAAAATTAACTACATGACTATCAGTGTATCTGTCACTTTTTGTTTCCTATACTGTCAGTTTTATTCCTCCACACATACAGGAGACATAACTGTAACAATTAACAAAAACCATTACTTCAGACATAATCACCCAAAACAACTCCTTTCACCAATACTCCTTATACAAAACATAGAGATACACTTTTATGATAGAGCGGGTCCTCCTCAGGGCTCACATTTTGCTCAATGCCCATTGCAGTCCCATTTCTAAGTACTCTTAACTGATGTCTCTCCCCCCACATGCCTGGACTCCCCACACCACAGCTCTCCATTGCTTCTCTCCTTTAGCAAACTTTCAAGATTCTCTCTAGTAGCATTAATATCACTGACAAGGTTTTTCCATCTGGTCTTCTCTGAGGGGATAGGACCCCTATTTCCAGCCCTGGATGGGACGTCTCAAATTACTCATAACATTTTTTACTTATAGCTCCCTATCTTTTTAAACTTTTTTACCCCAAGATTTCTTCAATCCAGGATACAGACCTTCACTACCAGAGAGCACCTTGTCCTGGCTAAGACCCTGAAACCAGCTTCTACGTGGTCTTAATCCATTTTCTGGACAACTGCAACAGCCCCCATTATGATGCCCCTCTCCAACAGGAAGCAGTCTAAGATGAATGCTGCCCCTGTTCACCCACAAATCAAAAAAGACAGGAATGGCAAGTTGTGCTAGCCTGAGGTTTAGCTAAATCCTCCCAACTTGGTACCAGACCCAGAGAAACAACTTATCTCTCCGAGAGTAACTTCTTCGTTCACCTTCTCATTCCAGAGATAAACCTTCCACTCCCTTTTTGTGTGCTTGCTGAGTCCTCGCCAATCCCAAGACACCACAACCATCCAAGCCTCCACTCTGAGTAAATCGGTCTCCTGTTTTACACAGGCAGATGCTCCTTCAAATAAGCAGTTAATGTCATTTTGCCCACCTCCTGGAACTCCTCCCCTAGCCAAAACTGATAAAAGCAGTCCCACTTCTTTGTTCTTGTTGAGAGCCTCTATACCCCCTGCCCCAGAAGCTCTCCCATGACTACATTAAAGGACTCCTCCTTTGTATCTTTATCTCTCTCATTTTCTCTGCATCACTTGAGATTGAGTGCCCCAAAATACTCAATCAATCATATGTTCTTTGTTATCTATTGAATGGCACTGGACTTTTTCTAGGTTTTGGAAACTATGAGTAAAGTTGTTATTTGGAACATTCAAGTTTTGTATGCTAGTTAGTTTGGATTTCTCTAAGATAAATGTGCACGACCACAACCTAAGAGTTCTATGGTAAATAAATGTTTGGTTTAATAAGAAAACATGAAACTGACTTTCAGAATGGCTGTGAAATTTTACTTATGGTCCAAGATATATGAAAGACCTAGTTGCCCTGTATCTTCATTAGGATTTGATGTTGTCATTACTTTTTACTTTAGAAGATGGTAATTTACTGATCTTTCACCATTTATCACATCAGCATGTACACATACCTGCTATTTCAACTTCTCCATATAGTTGTAACTTACTTGTGTTTAGATTGACATTCTGCTTTTAGTATATGAGTAAATGAAATCAACTTTTATTTGCATGTTTATTAGTACACGTTTGTATTACATAATGTTTATAGTCATGGTGGGGTTTGGTATTTGTCTATAACATATCATAATTGTGTTTTGTCCCTAAATTTCCCCTCTCTACTTGCTCTTTCTATCCTTTAGTCTACTTGCAATTTTTTTTTAATCGGTACGAGGGATCACAACCGTGTGCTTGCAAGGTGTAGGCCCTTATGCCCCTGCGCTAAAGCCCCAGACCCTTACTTGCAATTTGTGAAAGCTCAATCTCTGTTTATTATTTATATTTTATTTTGCTATTTATTTTCCTTTTGATTTTTCATAAAAGAAAAACTTTGTAATATTTAATCTTTTCTGTGTGATTCATTTTCTTCTTTCTAGGATAATACTCCATTGTGCATAAATACAAAATTTTCCTTATCTGTTCATTCTTGATAGATATTTAGGTCACTTCCAAGAATTAGTTATTATGAATTTTCTGATATTCATTTTGAAGTCAAACAAAAGTTTACTTTGTGTTTTCTTCTTGTGAATAGCTTTTCATTTCCCAAGTAATTTATGCTATTTTGTGTGTTTTCATGAGTTTATAACTTATTTCCATACCTCCATCTTATTCCAAAGAATCCTGAATGTATAAAATACTTCTCAACACATTGAAAATCATAATGTATGCTATTGATTTAATATTTCTGGAATCATCTCTCCTGTAACCACCATATATATGGCATACATATCTCTGCTTAATGCTGGGACATGACTAGAGTTTTGATCTATGAGCTTAGGTTTCTGTGTTGTGCTGGTTCTTAATTGCAATTGGCTCAATACTGAGCTCCCCAGAAAAATCCTATAGGAGCTCTTGTGCTCCATATGCTAGCAGGTGGAATATATTTCTCCCTGCTCTGATGCTCAAGTTTGGGAGAGTAGTGGAGGCGGTTAACCAGCTGCCTAGACACTGTAGTTCCAGCAGGTTAGTCAACATGTACTGACATGGGACATCAGTTTTGGGGCTCCATCTATACTGGATTTTACTCTGGTGGACATGATGCTAGGTTTCAAGTCCAAGACATAGATTTAACTCTTTCTTCCTTTCTAAACTTAGAGGCATCTCTTTACAATGCTTCTTGAGGTTGGAAGAACGGTGACACAGACAACTCTTTCCTTCTTGCCATCTTCAATGCATCTTACCTTATTATTTTACTAAAATCAGGTTCTATGATAACTCATCTGGCTTCCTTAGGCACTGTAATGCAACTAGGTTTCAGTGTGTGAACAGCTGTTCAAGTTAATGTGTTCTTAGTCACCATCTTTTCTTCCACTTATTTCTGTTTTAAACTATTATGTAAAATTTCTTGTCATTGTGTGTTGCTTACTAAATCTTAAAGTAATCACATTAGCAGACTTGGTTGAAAAATTTAACAAAGGTATCTTACCATGTAAGAAAAATTTGTCTACATGAACATTATTTAATTTTAGAAATTAGATAAGATAATTTGGAGGTAAGAATTTGATACAGATGTTAGAATAGTTCATCTAAAATTGACATTTTTGTGTTAGTAAAAGAGTGGATAAAATCAAGAAGGTTTAACTAAGGACAATGGATTAAGCTTTGTCTTGGTAAATTTGGAGATTTATGTGACATCCTTCCTTAGCTAATGAGAATACCAACAAAGCAGAAAGCAAAATTGTTTTAGCTTTTATACAGAGGTACAAACTTGAGCTCAAACAACTTGAGAGTGAGCCAAAGAGAGTTTTAAGAGTTTTCTGGTGTTCTCAATTTTTTCTGAGAGTAACTAGCAGGCTTTACAAGGACTTTGATCATAATTTAGTCAAATTCTGTGAACCACTGTTCTCCTTTTTAGTACTGTAAATTGTCCTATTTTGAGGCTCAGAGATATACACAAGGATTGTACTGTGATAGGATACAAATCCAGGAATAATTCACATATCTGATTTGTTAAATTAAGATAATTTTGAAAGATGATACAGATTTTTTAATTTATCATTTTTTTTGTGGGTACTGGGGATCAAACTCATGACCTTGTGCTTGCCAGGCAGGTGCTTATGCTGCTGAGCTAAATCCCTGGAGCCTTAATTCATCATTTTGTATGAATTTGTAAGTTATAGTCATCTCTGCAACTATTAATACTATTTTCAAGAATTGAAAATGATTCCAAAAGATTTTACAACTTGCCTTTATACTATATTTAGGGCCAGTTATTAATCTCCCTCTCCTTATGGAAAGTGAAGTTATTTCTTATTTATCACATTGATACCATGAGAATCCTGTGATACTGATATATGAGAAAGGTTTTAAGAATATATTTAGATCTTGAAGAATAACTTTTTGGCTAGTAGATGGAAAGGTCATTCCTTTCAGAGAAAACCTGCAGTAGAAAAGAAAGATGGAAAGCATCTGATATACTTTGAAATTCTGAGCTCCTAATAAAAAAGGATCAGGACAGAGTAGTAATTGAGCAGTGTGAAGTTGAGCCATTGGAAATGTCCTCATCTAGCACAGAATATGTCTGATTCTGAGAAACATCTTCATTTCCTAAATGAAGAAATTTATAGCTGGAGTAGTTCAGAAAGTTTCTAAAGCCTCTGTATTCAAGGTATGGTCTCTGGCCATGAATGTTAAAATCACCAAGGAACTCACTGTAAGTACAGATTTTTAGGCTTCACTCTAGATATACTGAAACATAATCTTTATTTTTAACAACAACAAAATAGTATTACTTTTATCTTGTATTTATGTGTATTTGAAAATGAATGGACATCACAACATGCTTATCTGTTGGCCACTTCTTAAAAGTTAGTATTTTGCAATGCGTATGCTACGGTAATGCCCATAGAACTACATTATTATCCATTATAGATAGAAAATAAATTATTTTACCCACCCTTGTCCTAGGTTTTCATACTAATTTAAATTTTCATTTTGTAAACGACACTATTGAGAAATTTTGTGCGGGTCACTGACTAGGACCTCCATTGGATGCTGTTTCCCCTCAAATGATTTGTTTCTTTTAAATCTTGCTGCCTTAATGAACTCTCTGGGCACATCACTTTCACTGATCTTTAAGCTTACTCTAAAGGGTAGAAACTGCCCACCACATCAGATACTATCTGAAAGCCAAGTCAGACTGTGGAAAAGAGAGCTCTTCTGGGCTTGGGCCTGCTATAACGTATTTTCCTATTACTCCGGTGAAACCTGCTATCCCAAGGTGCTCCAGTTCTGGCTCGCGCCGTTTTGGTTGCGCCACTAAAGGCGGGGCTAATGCGCCTGCGCTGACGTAACTAAAGCTCCGCGTCCCCCCGCCCCGTCCCGCCCTCGTTGCGTAGAAATAGTCAACTGGGCTGGTCCGGGTTAGGTTAAAACTGGAACATTTTGCCAACTATCAAAAGGACAGCCATGGGCACCCCGGGGGGTTCCTCCGTCCCACAGGAGTCGGGCAGCCTAAAGGCGGAAGTTCAGCTACGGGTGACCCCATTAGAGATGAAGTTCTTTGGCGCGATGGTGGGGAAAGTGTACCGTCTCCCGATCACTGTACACAATCTTGGTCGTGGGAACAAGAAAATTCGGTTTATGGAGCCAACCAAGCCACAGGTGACACACCAAAGGGTGCTAGAAGCAGGACTTTAGTAGAGTTTCCAAAAGGCTTTCTCTCCTGCCCCTTCCCTCTCCCCATGCCTCACAAAGTAAGCTCTGGGCTCCTGGGGAGGTGGGGCTGGGGAAAAGTATTGGACTTCCTGGGCTTTGATGATTTAAGAGCGTGAGTCAGTGTTGTTTTGTGTTATTTTCCCTTTTTCTTGAAATTGGTATATGAGGAGGTTAAGGTGGGGCAAAGTTGACTTCTTTGTGTTCATCCTGATTTGGAAAGAAGGGAAGGTTTTCCCAGACTGTTCGCATGTAACAATCTCTTTGACTTAATACTTAATTCTGTTGTTGCCTCAAGTACTATGACACTACCCTTTGAATCATAAAGTGCATGACATATTCAAGAATTTTAAAATTAGCGGGAAGTTTTATTTCATAATTTAACAAATATTTGTTGAGCACATACTATATAATAGTCAATAAAGGATACTGGTTGGATAATGCCCTGCTCTCATGAGACTTAGAAACTAGTGGAGGCATTTTTGTACAAATTCTAGCCATCATCAAAATTAATGTTCTAAGAATATGTCCCTAGTTGCTGACCTCCAAGTGGGAGGAATTCCATCTCTGTTTCTAATTTTAAATTGTGTCTGTGAATGAATAACTATAATTCACAAGACTTGATAGAGAAAATGTCATGTTTTTATATGTAAATGATAAATAGCTGACAATTTTGAGAAAATAATCCAACTGACAAGTCACATTGAATACAAATGTATGTATATATGTATGGTCAATAATTTTTGCATTAACTTACTTAAATTTGTACATACATATAAAAACTCATGTTAAATATTAAGAGAGCCATGAGGAAAAGGATTTTCATCTTCTATTTTCTACTCTTAAAAACATAATTTACTATTACCCACACTGAACAAAACTCTCAGAAGTAAATCTTGGTGAATTTATGTATATGCATTTAGCCACTGAATGATTACCTATATGAAATCATAGGATATGTTCAACAGACCAAGAGGTCATTAGTGTGTGTTCCCTACAATTGCTGGAGTAATCACCTCATGGAAATCACCATTATTCTAACATGAAAATGACTCTTGCCTATTCCTGATTTTTGTATAAATGCATTAATGATTTCTGTATTTGAATATTTTTATAAAATAGTTTTTTTGGGAGACTGTTACATCTAAAAGTTCTTGATTATGCAAGATACAGCAAAATTAAATGAAAATTTTATTATTTCACTGACATGGCATATAATTATTAAACAATTAAATGTTTACCTGAAAATACTTCCTTTTGAAACTCTAGCTGACAGTGATACTTGAAAGCGGGTAAATGCAATTTTATGGATACTTATGGGACACTTGTATGGATGGTTATTGTACAGTAAGAAGAAAAGTGACATAATTAGTTTTATTTTGGTTTGTATTTAAAGTGATAATGGAAAATAATTCTGACCAGGTGTCTACATTGACAAGAGAATAGCTAAGTATGCTTACTAATTAGAAGCCAGTGCCAGTATTATTTTGTTGTTGTTGCTGCAATATAATATACACTGGTGAGCCTTCATAGGCATAAAGGGAAATAGGGAAGAAATGAATTAAGGTGAAACACATTAACTGTCCTGGCAGAAATAAGAAAGTGCACAAACAAGGTGCTATATAAAGGGCATTAACACCATCACTAGTAAAATTACTTAGAAAATGATTCCTTTAAGATGAATCAGAAGAGTCGTGCGTGGCTTAAGAATGAAGATACATTCATCATAGATTATTCTTATATAAAATAAGATGGCTACATTGTTAAGCAATATAATCAGATGGGATCATCATCATATAATGCAGACTATCATTCACGAAAACTGCATTGTGTGGCACATGACTATGCATATTTTCTATCTTAACATTGGCCCTGTGTATTGTGTACCCATTAAGTACCATATGCAGTGACATCATTTATTTTGGATTGCTGGTAGAAAAATAAAATGATGTAAAAAGTTCTTATTTTCAAGGAGTATACAATTGATAATCTTGTGGTTAATCTTAAATATCATCCTTCAAACTTACTGGCATTATCTCTAATAGTGTTTTGCTGATTTGTGTCGTTTTCTGTTTGGTCAAGCCAGTCTGATATGATTTACATTGCCTCAACTCAGCTCATACTTTACTTTTGGCTCACATTTTTATTGCTCCTATCTGTAAGAATCACTACCTTCCCAAATCCCATTTGCCTTTTAAGATTGCTTTTCTAAGAAATCTTATAATATCACATGCAATTATTTCTACATGATTGGAAACCTATTGTGTTTATTGACATTCCTTGTATTCTGGACTTGTATCCCAATGAGTTTTGTTGAATATTAGTTTTTCCTAAATGATAAACTCATAATCTGCTAAAAAGTAGCATGCAAAGAAGTTGGCATTTGGATCCTTGAATAATTAACTTCATTATGTTCTCTATTGTTGCTAATTATATATATTACATTCTCTCCTGAGTAGCTTTATACATTAATTATTTTCTATAAGTCTCAGTTTCTTCATCTATATGCTTAAAGCCTTAGTATCAACTTCTCAAAATACTAGAAGTATATTAAATGTGATAATAGATGAAGAATGTTTGGTACATCATAAATCCTCAGCAGAGATCAGCTTTCTTCTGTCTTCATTTATGTTTTCTTGGAGTTAGAAAATAGTTTCTGGAACAAAAATGCATTTTTTTCTTTGATCTATTTCTTATCATCCATCTAAATTATGAAGCCCACATTCCCATGCAGAACATATATAAATTACTACACTCTTTCTGTGTATACAGTACATAGGTGTGTATGTATGTATGTACACAAACACCCATGTATATGTTCAGCAATAAATTCTGGTATCTATTGTACACCAAGATGATTATAGTTCATCATAATGCAATGTATACTCTAAAACTTAAAGACTTATAAATATGCTTACTGCAAAATATGTAAGTATGTGAGCTGATTTGTATAAGCTTTATTTGATTATTCTATGATCTGTACATATATTAGAACATCGAATTGTACATGCCCATAAGTATATATAATTATTTTTGTCAATTAAAATTGAAATTTAAGATTTTTCTTTGCTTTTAGGGAAAGATCAAGAAATATATTTTGATAATAATGCATAGTTCTTTCTTTCTTATAAGGAATCAAAATGTATAATTTGCAGGCTAGGGATCTAGCTCAGTGACAGCCTAACCTGTCCAGTTTTCATTTTCCAGAGTACCTCCTGTGTACACACACAAATGCATAATTTGATTCTTTTTTTCCTATTGAAGTTCAAGTTGATGTTGACCGATCTGGATAAAGAACTTGCTTCTGGTCTGAAGATGACAGCTATAGTGGAATACCATCCAGATAAAGATGAAGATACTTTTGACCAACTACTTATTTTAGTGGGAACTAAAACAATAGTAGTACCTCTAATTGGGTATGTAATCTTCATGATTCATAGTGACATTTCTAACAGTTCTAATAACATAAGGATCAAAGTAATCTATATTTTCTGACTTGTATCAGTAGTTTCCTTATAACTGAATTTAAATGGTTAAAAAATGTAGTGTTTGTAACAAATTAAAGCCTTATTTTTTGTTTAGAATTTTTATTTTTTGATTTAATTATTTTTTATTTAAAATATTTTAATTTAAAATTTAAAAATTTTAAGCATTTGCTAGTTGAACGTATTATTAATTGGATTTTTGTAAGCTCTTAGTCATATATAATTGAATTTTAAACACAGTGTTGTTGTCATATTCACTTAAATTTTAATTAAGATATTTGACTTAAATCAAAACAGCTGTTTTGATATTGCTTGAAAAATATGAACAGTTATAATGAATATTAAACGGATGAATTAAGTTACTAATGGGCAATCATTTTGATACGAATTATTCACTTGACAGGGTGAATGATTCATTTTTCCTTTTTTTGCTGAAAAACTATATTTCTGTTAATTGTAAAGCTATCTATTAAAGTTAATAGAAAACTTAAAAGTGCTTTATAGCATATGTACTTTTACAATCCTCTTTTTTTCTCCCAGCAAAATGTGATTTTATAGAGGTTATATTTTGTTTGACTTTATCCACAGGTTACAGAGTTAATATTGGAATATTTTCTGCTTATTATATAGTGTTCAACATATGCTTTTTAAAATAATATTCCAATTTTAAAATATTCATGTAAATTAAATTACATAAATACGGGCTGGGGATTTGGCTCAATGGCGTAACCACCTGCCTTGTAAGCCTGTGGTCGCAAAAAATTTACATAAATACTTTGGTTATTTATATTATTGAGAATTTCTGATTTAGTACACTATCATATCTTGCATAATAATCAAAATAGTTGACACATGATAAGAAAGCTATTAACCTATTACAAATATTTAATTAACAGTGTAAATTTTATGTAGAGACATTTTTAGTGCCTTTTACACTGTGACATGCTTACTACTAGAGCACTCAGATTTTCTTGCTTCCTCTGAATATGGAGAGAAGGGTTGAATATGCTTTTGCCCTAGAAAGCAGAGATTTTGTCTAGTTACTGTAATGCATACCTCCTCCCATCCGAAGTGCATTTCTTACCAGAGTTGTAACATAAGGACAGACTTCTTTCTTTCTGCGTGGTGGACAAGGCTGAAGGAAGGTGTGCGTTTGTGTGTGTGTGTGTGTGTGTGTGAGAGAGAGAGAGAGAGAGAGAGAGAGAGAGAGAGAGAGGGAGAGGGAGAAAGAGAGACAGCGATTGGTTATATACCATTTTATTTTTAATTGATATAACTGAAAGTTCACATGCAAATATATGAACTAAAGCAGATATTTTTTTAGTGCATTATCCTCACTTTGCCACAATAATAATATTTTACAAAAGTCTAGGATAATACCACAACAAGGAAGTCATGTTTTATATAATTTACCTATATTGTTAAAACTGTCACAATGTCACCTGAGCTTTCCTCCCCTGTGTCTGTTGCTAAATTCTCTGAATTCTATACAATTGTATCAATTTTGGAGGTTTGTGTGCCCAATTCCATAGGCAAAATACTGAGTGGATTCCAATATTAAAATAATCTCTCCTGCTGTTTTATTGTAACTACATTCATCTGCTTTCTGCTTCATAGGCATCAACTCCAATCTGTCTTCTATACTACTCACCTCAAATATACTATATAAATTAAATCAAACAGCATATAGCTATTAGTGTTTGACTTTTTCACACTCAGAAGTGCTCCCTGTAAATTTAAACATGTTATTGAATATCTAATTTTTTTTATTGTTTGGTAGTAGTATATGTACATACCATAGATAACCATTGATCTATTAGAGATCATAGGGGCTGAATTTAGCTTTTGGCTATTGCAAATAAACTCCCTTAATGTTTTTTTATAAGTTTTATATGAACACAAGTTTTTATTGATCTTGGATAAAAACTCATGATTACAATTCCTGGGTCATATGGTAATTGCATGTTTAGTAGAAAATTCCAAGTTATTTCTTATGACTATAATATTTTAAGTACTCCAGTGAAGAGTGTATAAGTAATCCACCTTTTCTACGTTCTTGCAAATATTTGCTTCTGTCACTATTTTAAAATTTCAGCCATTTTAACAATGAAATCTCATTGTGGTTTCAATTTAAATTTCCATGATAACAAATAATGTTGAATATTCTTATGTGCTTCACTACCATCTGAATAGTTTCTTTGCTAAAGCATTTGCTAAGGTGTTTTGTTGTTTTTTGTTTATTTGAGTGTAGGTACAAGTTTTTGATGGGTATATGTTTGGAAGTCTTTTAGCTTAGCCTGTGATTTTAGTTTTGATCATTTAACAACGAATTTTGTAAAGAAAAGAAAATTAAATTTTATTGATTATAGTTTATCAATTTTTTAATGGTTTACACTTTTAGTGTTGATTCTGAGAACTTTCCTCAAAGTTCTTTCCTGAAGATTTTTTTTAATTTTTAAGTCTTGTATTTGGTTATATGATAATTTTTGACTGTTTTAATGAAACATGAATTTTATGTCAAAGTCATTTTTATTTTTATTCCCTATACATTTTCAATTGGTGCAACCTCATTTGTTGAAAAGGCTAGCTTTCTCTTTTGAATTGATTATAAACCTTTGGAAAGAATATCAGTCAATGGCCTGAGAGTGTCATTAGTCATTCAGTGGTGGAGCCATTTCTCAGTATATAGAAGTCCCTCAGTTTCATCCTTACCAACATCACACACACACACACACACACACACACACACACACACACAGAGAGAGAGAGAGAGAGAGAGAGAGAGAGAGAGAGAGAGAGAGAGAGATTTGTGCATGTTTGTGATTTATTTCTTAGTTTTGTACTTTGTTTCATTGACCTGTGTTTCATTACTTCTTCCATAACTCTTTACAGTTTATTCTATCTTGTCAAGATTGTATTAGATAGCTTAATGTCTCAACCATTCCATATAAATTTTAGAACTGACTTAATGGGCCCACATGAAATTTGGTAGGATTTGTCTAGCTTACAGATCTTTTTGACTATTTTGACATATTTACTATAGTAAATTTTTAATTATTGCAGTTTTAATAGATGTGGATTTCAAGAGTCATTATCAGTTGATTGTGACACTTCCTTCTGAACTCTATGGTTTCAAATGGGATGCATGTTTTCATTTAATATGATGTTTCCTTATATCTAATATGTTCTTTGTTTCTGCTGGATTTAATTATTTTTATATTTAATTTATCAACATTTATTTATGATGTGTTTATTTTATTTTATTAGAATTTATAAGCTTTGGGTTCACTCAGCTTCTTGAACCTGTATGTTTGTCTCTGTAACGTTTTAGAAGTTGTAGCCTTTAAAAGAACATACTTGTAGTTTCATTCTTCTCTCCTTCCGATACTTTCAAGTAACAAATATAGGTACATTTTTATCATTACACAAGTCCCAGAGAATTTGTTGTTACTTTCTCTCTCTATTGTTCAGACAGGGTAAATTTTACTGATTTTTCTGTAATTTCTCTGCTTTTGTCTTATCATAGTATATTGTCCATCACCAAGGTTTTAATTTTGGCGGTGTGTGTGTGTGTGTGTGTGTGTTTAGTAGCCTAATATATTAGAAAAGTTGAAGGTCTTTGTTGAATAATTTGATTTTAGATTATAGGCTATTGCACGTGCATGCACGTGAAAGAGAGAGAGAGAGAGAGAGAGAGAGAGAGAGAGAGAGAGAGAGAGAGAGAGAGGAGTCAGAAAGTTATAACTTGTATTTCTTTTTTGGTATTTCCTATTTATTTACTAATTTCAAGATGTTTTGAAATTACTTATTGAGGTATGTTTTATCACTGAATTTAAATTCATTCTCAGATAATTCCATCAGGTTCATCTCAGGGAAATGATATTATTTGATTCTTTTCTGTTATTAAAGATCTGAGTTGCTTAGTTCTTACTATGAAAGGTAACTGTTGATTATATGTTCAATATTTTGTCTCCTTTTCTACATTGTACATTCAATGACAGTTTAATTTTCAATATCTTTATGGTGTTATTTTGATTAATTAGATTTGTGTGTTATCCTTAGTGTTCCCACTGTTCTCTAATATTACTGCCTGGAGTGCAGGTGTTTATTTTAGGCCTGGTTACTGATATCTTTTGGTAGGGAATTATGATGAGATCACTACAGAAGCTCTAACTGGGTAAGTATGTCCTCTAGACAGAGAGAAATAAAACCTGAATTGTGGGGCAATGAAGTTTATTTTGCTATTCCAGCGGCTTTGTCTAGCTCTCTCTGTTACTGATTCTGCTGCACTTTCCATGTCTCTCTGGGGGGGAAGAAGAGGCTTGTGTCAGCCGAGACAAAAAAAATTTCTGCATTCAGTTGCTCACTGCTGGTATTTCTTTTTGTGGTTTTCTTCAACCACATTGATCTCTCTTGGAAGAAAAGGTGATTAACTACCTGTTTGGGAAGCAGAGTACTTCTGTTTATCATTTATGATTGGTAGTCTTTCCAGGTGATCCTCATAGGGGTGCTTTTAGGCTTACATAGTATTTTTTTAAAATTTTATTAAAGAGAAACAAAAGCATGTAAAGGGTAGAGGTAATACAGGATTTCAAAAAAAAGATAAACAATAAGAAATCACTAGTTAATAAATTACATATTGTCTTCTTAGAAATAGTTGCTCAAGTTACAAAATTAAAGAATACAAAATAGATAGTCAAACAGTGAGAGTGTAAAAGCTAGGCATGCATGAATCTCTGCATGTATTTTATACTTTCTGTATTAGAGGGAAAACAAAACTTAGCAAGACAAAACAAAACAAATTCCTATAAAAACATGAAACCAAAAAGTTGTATAAAACCACACTACAACATGATCTACAATGATTACTGTGTTGTTTCTTATTATCTTCAATAGAATGTCTATACCATCAGGCATAATTGAATATAGCAGTATAATTAAGTAAAGCAGTAAATAACAATATTAGTAAAAATAAAACATTGTAGGCAGTATAAAACTTCAAAGGCAGGTAATAGTCAAACCATAGTGGATATTCTAGTAGATATTGTCATCTTAAGTGCAGTGGCCTATACTCTCAGACTTGATACTATCAATCATAACAGCTTTGAATAAAATCTATCAGTACAAAACCATGATCCAACAAACCAGATTTGATTACTATCAGTCATGGTAAAACAGTGTAGGTTTTACAGAGTTTTAGATTAAGTTAGTAGGAAATTAAGGATGATTACCATACTATATCCTGTTATTTTCGGGATTACTATCTGTGTAGAGTAGTGTGAGTAATGTGGGTTTTAAATCCTGGTGCACTATTTATATAGTGTATCAAGGCCATCTATGTTAGAGTTTCTAGTTATCCTTCTCTGCCTCATTTCTGCTATGCTATTTTCCTGCCTTTGTTTGTCTACTTTTCTCCTTCATTCTACTGCCTGCACCACTCATTGAGGCCTTTCTGCCACTCTTCCTAAAATCCTAGTATTTTTTTACTCTCTCTCTAGAATGTCCTTTAGTTTTCTCTGTAGGGTTGGATTGGTGGTCACAAACTTCCCCATTTCCTCTTTGTCATGGAATCTTCTTGTTTCTCCATCAACTTCTAGTGACATTTTTGCAGGGTACATCAATCTGGGCTGGAGGTTATTCTCTTTCAGGGCTTTGAATACTTCACTCCCAGCTCCTCTTGATCTGATGGTCTGTGTAGAGAAGTCAGCCGTGATTCTGATGGGCTTACCTTTATAGGTAATCTGTTTCTTTTCTCTGATGGCTTTTAATATTCTTTTTTTAATATTGAATTTCTGGCATCTTGATTATTATATGTCTGGGTGTAGATCTGTTTTGGTTGTAGGTGGATAGGGTTCTGTATGACTCACACAACCAAATGTCATTTTCTTTTCCCATGCTTGAGAAGTTTTCCTTAATTATTTCCATGAATAGCCTTTGTAATTTGCCTGTATGTATTCCTGCTTCTTCGTTCACATTTCTTATTCTTAAATTGTAGATTCTCTTGTCATCTTCTAGCCTTTGTATTGTTACTGCCTATTTCCTTGTTATTTTTAAGAGATCTTTCCTTTCCTCATCACATACTGCCAACTTGTTTTCAAGTTTTGATAGTCTATCCTTAGATTCTTTTAAGGAGTTTTGCCAGCTTTCAATGGAGTTTTTAATTTCCTGGTAGTCACTTTGAATTTGCTTCATGTATTCTATATTTTCTTTATATTCTTTATCGAATATTTCTCTCCTTTTTTTGTGTTCCTCCATTCTTCCATCTGTAGCATCCTGAGAGATGCTTCCTGAGAGCATTTCTTTTATTACTCTACTCATATCCTGCTTTACCTGATTTAATATTTCAGTTTTGAGGTCCTCTACAAGGTCCCGAAGATATCTCTTAATGTCCATTGAAGCCATGGCTGATGTGTGCTTGCCGCCCTCAGTCTCCCTTGTTTTTCCTTCTCCTGGATCAGTGCTCTCAGGGTTCTGGGCTGGGGGCCTTCTCCTGCCTGTCTCTCCTATCATGGCCTTGGCTTCCTCCACACAGGTTACAGTGTAGGTGCCAGCCCCCTTCCATGTTGGCCATAGTTCCTCTGAAGCATGCTGGGCAGGGACCTCTTCCCTCTCCTGCCTACCCCTCCCCACTGGGCCAGCCAAACTTCAGGGACCTTCAATCGGTTAGTGCGTGCTAGGCACAGGTAGTTGATTTGGGATGAATCATTAGGTCCTAGCCAGGGGCGCAGCCCAGTCCAATCAAATCCCATGAACGTGCTCTGGGGAGGGAGCAACCAACTGAAGTCACTGTCACTCCCAGTTCAGGCTCCTCCTGCCCGATTCCAACATGTTGCCCATTTGGTCACGCCCTGCCTGTGTGGGGGTTCTCAATCCCAGCACTGAGTGTGGATTAATGGAGGTCCCTTTGCCGGCTCCCTTCTCCGTTGGGCTCACCAACCCCCAACTTCAGCACTGGTGTGCTTCCTGTGAATGGCTGTGGGAATGAGTTTGGGGGGCCCTGCCTGCTGGTGCGGATTCAAGCTGGTGCACACTTGGTGGGTCACTGCAAAAACACTGTGTCCCGTAATTTTTAGCCATTTCAGTTGTAGTCCCGAAGTATTTGATGAGCTTTTTTTACCTTTTAATTTCTTCCTGTGTCAAGAGGATCCATCTCCCTCTGTCTGGGTCTCTCCAGGGTGTTTTATTCTGGCATATGAGTTGTTTCTCCCAGGAGACTTTGTATTTTGTTGCTCACTGATTGGCCATCTTGTCTTTTCTCTCCTTACATAGTATTTTGAGAGATAGTCACATTTTGTCCAGGAGAAATGTGCCTGACTGGGCTTTTTGGTTTTGAGGTCAGTGTTGAGAAAATACTGGCCTTAATCTGTTATTTGGGGAATTATAAAACAGCCTACTCCTGCTATCGGATGAGTCTTAGAGTGATGAACTAGCAACTTTTCCTTTCAACAATGTATTTATTTATTTTAAATTTTATGAGAAAAAGGTAAAACAAAATTTCATTAACATAGTACAAAAATAGTAACAGTTAATCTATTACACATTGTTTCCTTTAGAATACTTGTTCAGAATATAACACATGAACATAAAATTTCTCCAATTGATATTAGCACAAACCTTCATATTTAATCAACTAAGAGACACTGATAATGTAACTGATTTGCATTTTTTCCCTTTTCCATAACATTCTTTGCCCATTTACACATCCTTATTCCTTTTTCTTTTGAAAAAATTATTCCCATTTCACATTTTTGGTTGACATTTTAAACCTTATTTATTCTTTAGTTTCTCATACCAGGGAGACAATAAAATGTTTACACATGTAAGTTTGATTTATTTCATATATGAGTTTGCTCTGAGTTTGCATCCATTTACCTAAAAAAGTCTCAAGTTTATCCTTATTTATTTATCCACTGCATAAAAATACCACATCTATTTTGAATGTTCCTCAGTTATTGGGTATTTAGGTTATTCCCAAGACTTAGCTATTACAAATGGTGCTGCTACAAAAATAAGTGCACATATATCACTGTGGTATGATGTACTTAATTCTTCTGGGAAAGACCCAGAAAGGATATGATTGGGTCAAATTGGACTTCTAATCTTAGGTTTTGAGAAGTCTCAACACTGACTTCCACAGTGGTTGTACCAGCTTATACTCCTACCTACAATGGAGAAATGTTCTTTTTTCCACATAGCCCCTCCAGCATTTGTTATTGGTTGATTTCCTGATGATAGCCATTCTTTCTAGAGTGAGGCGGAACTTTATTCATATTTTAAACTGAATTTCTTGAATGATCAGTGACATTGAAAATTTTTTCATATATTTCTTTGCAGTTTATATTTCTTCATCTTAGAGGTATGTATTTATCTAAGATACCCATTTATGGATTGGGTCTTTGAGTTTTGGGGCCCTGATATTTTTAATTTTTATATGTTCTAGATAGGAGTCCTTTGTCCGAGGGAAAGTTGTCTAAGATTTTTTTGCTAATTTGTGGATTTTCTTTACACTCTGTTGGTGATTTCTTTTGACATGTTAAAGCTTTTTAGTAAGACAAGATTCCAGTTGTTGATTCTGGGAAGTATTTCCTGTGCAGTTTGGTTTTTGTTCATGAAATCTCTGCTTACACCTATGTCTTCAAAATTTCTACCTGCTTTGTTTTTCAATAGATTTAGTGTTTCTGTTTTAATACTCATATCTTTGATCCACTTTGACTTTAATTTAGTGCATGATAATATATGTGGTTCTAGTTTTAAGGCTTCGATGTATGGAAAGCCAGTTTTTCTAGAGCCACTTATTGAAGAGGCTGTCTTTCTTCCAGTGAACGTGTTTGTCAAAGATAAGATGGTTGAGTGTATTTATAGTTGTTGCTGGATCTTCTAATCTGTACCATTGATCTTTAGGTCAGTATCATGCTGCTTTTATCACAGTAGCTTTGTAGTACAACTTCCAGTCAGGGACTGTGATGTCTCTTGCCTTGCCTTTGTTGTCAGAGATTGCCTTTGCTACTCTAGCTCTCTTCTGGTTCCAAATGAATTTTAGAAATGATTTCTGTGGATCTGTGAGATATGCTAATGAAGTTTTGATTGGGATTGCATTAAATATGTGTAACAATTTTGGGAGCATGACCATTTTCACTATGTTGATTCTTACTATCTCTGAGCAAGAGATATCTTTCCATTTTGTGATATTGTCTTCCATCTCTTTTTTCAGAGTACTATAATTTTCATAATATAGATCTTTTATTTCCTTTGTTAGATTGGTTCCTAAGTATTTCATTTTTTTGTTTCTTTGTATTGGGTGCTATTGTGAAAGGTGTTGTTTTGCTAAATTTTCTCTCAGTGAACTTGTTTTTTTCAGAAATGCTGTTAATATCTGAGTGTTGGCTTTTATCTAGCTATGCTGCTGAATTTGGTTATTAAACATCAAATTATTTTGGTGGAGTTTTGTGAGTCTTCTATATAGAGTATCATATCATTTGTGAATAATAATAATTTAACTTCTTCATTTCCTATCCTTATTCCTTTAATTTTTCTCTCTTGTCTAATTGCTCTGGCTAGTGTTACCATAACTATGTTGAATTGGAGTGGTGATAGTAGACATACTTGTCTTTGTCATGATTTTAGAATGAAAGTTTTCAGTTTTGAAAGTTTTCAGTATGTTGGCTGTTGGTTTGTCATAGATGACTTTTATCAGATTGAGATAAAGATCACCTACTCTAGTTTTCTTGTTTTTTTTCCTAACCATAAATCACTGGTGGAGTTTCTCAAACGCTTTTTCTGCTTCTAGGTGATATGATTTTTTTCCTTTGGTTCTGTTCATGTGGTGTACTAAATTTATTGATTTGCATATGTTGAACTCTTCCTGCGTTTCTGGGATGAATTCCACTTGGTCATGGTGTATAATCTTCATGATTCACTGCATTATTTTGCCAGTATTTTGAGAATTTTTGAAACGATGTTCACTAGGAAGATTGTCCTGTAATTATCTTTTATTGTTGGGTCTTTGTCTGGTTTTGATATCAAGGTAATATTAGTCTAGTGGAATGAGTTAGGGAGTATCGCTTGCCTTTCAATTAAAGAGTTTGTGATATACTAGCATTAAATCTACTCTAAATTCCTTGTAGAATTCAGCAGTGAATCTATCAGAACATGGGTTCTTCCTTGTTGGTTTTAATCACATTTTCAATTTCAAGTTTTAATTACATTTTCAATTTACATTGATAATGTATTATTCAGAAGTTGTAGAGTTCGTGATTCAACTTTGTTAATTCATATATACCTAGTAATTTGTTCATTTTGTTTGTGTTTTTCATCCTATGACAGCAATAATTTTTGAAATAACTGTTGATGATGTTCTGAATTTCTATAAGATAAGTGGTGATTTCACCTTTTCCTTCTTCATTGCTTGGATTTGAGTCTTTTTTTTATAAGCTTGACTAAGGTATTGTCAATTTTGTTTATTTCAAAGAACCGACTCTTCCATTCATTAATACTTTGTATTGTTTTCTTATTCTTAATTGCATTAATTTCTCTTCTGATCTTTTTAATTTTTTCACTTGTATGGGCTTTGGACTTGACTTGCCCTTATTTTTCTAGAAGCTTGACATGCAACATTTGGTTGTATATATGTGCTCATTCTGTTTTCCTGATTTGTGAATTCACCAGTATAAATTTCCATCCTAGGACTCTTTTTTGTTTTGCAACATACAAGTTCTAGGATGTTATATCTGCATTTTCATTAAATTGTAGATATTGTTCTACTTATTCTTTAATTTCATCTGTGACTCACTGATTGTGTAAGAGGGTGTTAGTTAGTTTCCACATGTTTATTGATTTTTTAGGTTTTGTTTGCCATTAATTTCTATTTTCAATGCGCTGTGGCCAGACAGTATACATAGAATTATTCTATTATTTTGCATTTACTTAATTATATTTTATGGACATGTATATGGTCTATTTTAGAGAATGTCCTATTTTGCAACTGAGAAGAATGTGCATTCTGATGTTGAGTGGAATACTCTGTGAACACCTAGTGAGTGTGTTTTTCTCATTTTTCCATCAGTTGTGATTTTTTTGCTGATTTTTTGTCTGGTTGATTTATCTATTTTTGACAGTGGGATATTATGCTGCCCCACTACAATTGTGTTATTTCTCATTTGATTTTTCATGTCTACTGATACTTGACTTTTATATTTGGGTGCTCCCATTTTTGGTGCATACATATTTATGATTGAAATCTCTTCCTTTCAAAGCTTTCCCCTAACAAGTTTGTAGTGTCCTTCTCTATCTCTTTTAATTATTCTTTGTTCAAAGTTCACATTGTTTGCAAACAGAATATTTATCCTTGCTTTTTTCTGGGTTCTTGTTGCATGGAGCATTGTTCTCCATCCTTTGATTTTAGTCTATTACTTTATTTTTGAATTAAGTGTGTTTTTTATGTGCAGCATATTGTTGGATCTTTTTCTTGTTCTATTCTGCCAGTCTGTTTATTTTGATTGGTGAATTGAGCCCATTTACTCTGATGGTTATAACTGATACTTATTGGCTCATTTTTGTCATGTTATTTCCTGCTGTTGGTTCCCTGCTTTTCCCCTCTGTTTAATTGCTTGCCCTACTTGGTGGCTTCTTTTTGTTGTTGGAATCGTAATCATATTTATCTCTGTCTAGAATGTCTTTCAGTATACTTTGTACTGTTGGTTTGGTAGTCATAAATTTCTCCAATTTTTCTTTCTCATTGAAGTATCTAATTAATCCATTAATTTTGAAAGTTAATTTTGCAGGGTACATTAAAATGAGTTGGAAATTGTTTTATTATAGGACTTGTAATAATTCACTCCAAACTCTTCTTGACTTGAGGATTTGTGTTGAGAAGTCTGTGGTGATTCTGATGGTCTTTCCTCCAAAGCTGATCTTCTTTAACAGCTTTTAATATTCTGTTCTTGTGCGTAAATTCTGAGGTCTTGATTATTAGTTGGCTGTGTCTAGATTTATTTTGGTTATAACTAATTGGAGTTCTATAGGCCTCACTTATCTTGTGTCAGAGTCTTTTCCCATGCTTGGGAAATTTTCTCTTGTTTCTGAAAAAATGTAATTATTTTCTCTTGCTTTTTCATTGATAGCAACAAGTCTTATAATTTTTCTTTGCATGGTCTTACAGCTATTTTTTTAACAATTTAAATTATTTTTTCTCCTTGACTTTTGTATGATTTCAGCATATATATTTGTGTTTAATGGACAGTGAAAATGAAAAAATGGTTTTATGAAATCTTATCTAGGCAAGAATTTATATATTTTTCATACATTACATTACGAAGTTCAATGGGAGTTATTTTCCACTATCATTTATATGATATATTTTGGTAAATATTTTGAAAGTTAAGTAGTCCTGCTGGTCCTATAATGTTTATGAATAGATTATGTTAAGAAAATACACTTTCTTGGAATAAATGTCATTTTTTTCAGAGTCTCTGTATAAGAATTAAACCCATTACAAAATACCTCTTCTATTTGTTATGGACTCAATCCTAAGAAAGAAGGCAACTCATAGATAAATCATTTTTTATTTCTGCCTTTGTCGAAATCATTCTTGTATCCAAATTTGCTTTTTCGGATACATTGATATAACTAGTAATTTTTAACACATTTTCCCTTGTACGGTTAAACATTATGCTCCCCTTACAAACTTTAAGACAGATAAGTTTTTCATCAATAATTTGAATCATTGCAAAGTTGTAATTGCTTCTATGTAATAAATTTTGGCATAAAATGTAGTTGTATGCCTCTTTAAATATATTTTCATGAAAATGAAAGAAGCACAGTAAACTATAAATAGTTGAAAAATTTGTCCCATTTCTTTTTTTCTCTTAAATTATTAAAGCTCCATTCCTTTTTATTTTTTGCAGTACTAGAAACTGAATCTGTGGCCTTACACATGGAAAGCAATGGTTCTGACTTCAAGCTATAGACTCAATCCCTAATTTTATATTTACAGCATCATATTCTAAGCATTTTTATGCTTTGAACTTTTTTTCTTCCATTATCTGCATTAACTTTTTTTTCATTTTTTTATTTAAAGAGAAAAAAATTGGAAAAAGGTAGAAATATTACAGAATTTCAAGAAAAGATAAATAGTAAGAAATCACTAGTTGATACATTGCACATTGTTCTTTTAGAAATAGTTATTCAAGTTACAGGATTAAAGCACACAAATTAGGCACTAAAGCAGTGAGAGTGCAAACAGATCTGTTCAACAATCCAACAAGAACCTAGAAATATGGTCATCAATCCCACACATTTAAACATACATGCAGCTGTATATTTTATAGCGATTCCTATTTCCTCTTTTTTTTACAATAGCAATTATACATTTTTAAAATTTTATTTAAAGGGAAGAAAAAACAGAAAAAAAAACAAAAAAGGGTAGCAATAATACAGAATTCTAAAAGAAAGAAAAAAAAAAGAGAATGAGAAGAAGCCCTATTTAGAAATCAGTAATTTGTAAATTACGTATTGTCATCTTGAATGTAGTTGTTCAAGTTAGAAAGTTAAAGGGTACATAGTAAATATTCAAACAGTCAGACTATGAACAGTTTTGCTCAAAGATCCAACAAAGTTTCAGCAATATGGTCATCTGTTTTACACACTCAAACTTACATGCATATCCCTTAGAGCACTTTGTTTTCCTCCCTTTTTTACAACAGCAATTACACATTTTGGTTTTATTACACTTGTAGTTCTTATTTACTTTTTACACTAGAGACACAATATGATATGTATAAATGTGATTATTATTTATTTCACTAAGGAGGATAGTCTCAAGTTGTCTCCATTTGCCTATGAAGGCCTCAAGATCACCCTTTTTTATAGCTGATTAATATTCCATTGTATAAAAATGCCACATCTTTTTCATCCACTTTGCAGTTGATGGCATCTTGGTTGTTTCCAGGATTTAGTTATCACAAATTGTGCAGCTATGAACATGGGTGCACATATATCACTGTGATATGAACTTTTCAGTTCTTTGGGGAAAATACCCAGGAGGGGGATAGTTGGATTGAATGGGGCTTCTAATCCTAGTCTTCTGAGAACTCGCCATATAGATTTCCATAATGGTTGCACCAGTCTACATTCCCACCAACAGTGGAGCAGTGTTCCTTCTTCCAAGCAGCCTTTCAATTGTTATCAGTTGATTTCCTGATGGCAGCTATTCTTTCTGTAGTAAGGTGGAATCTCAATGCTGTTTTAATTTGCATTTCTCGAATGAATAGTGATGGTGAACATTTCTTCATGTATTTATTTGCCATTTGTATATCTTCCTCTGAGAACTGTGTGTTCATCTCAGATGCCCATTTTTGGAGAGGGTTTTTGGATTTGGGGGTCTTGATATTTTTCAATTCTTTATATATTCTGGACAAAGTCCTTTGTCTCATGGGTTGCTGGTTAAAATTTTTTCCCACTCTGTTGGTTTTCTTTTCACTCTGTTGGTGATTTCCTTTGAAGTGCAGAAACTTCAATCATGTGAGATCCCATTTGTTGATTCTTTGAAGTGTTTCCCCTGCACTTTGTGTTTGGTTCATGAATTCTCTGCCTACCCCTATGCCTCCAAGATAGCTACCTACCTTGTCTTCCAGTAGATTTAGTGTTTCTGTTTTAATATTGAGGTCTTTGATCCATTTAGACTTTAGTTTTGTGCATGGTGATATGCATGGATCTAGTTTCAGTCTTCGGAATGTAGAGAGCCAATTTTTCCAACACCATTTATTAAAGAGACTATCCTTCTTCCAGTGGACATATTTAGCCCCTTTGTCAAGTATCAGGTGGCTGAGTGTCTTTGTAGTTGTGCGTGCATCTTCTAATCTGTTCCATTGATCCTCAGGTCTATTTCTTTGCCAGTACCAAGCTGATTTTATCACTGTGGCTTTATATTACTGTTTCAAGTCAGGAATTGAGATGCCGCCTGCCTTTCTTTTGATGCTAAGAATTGCCTTTGCTATTCTAGATTTCTTCTGTTGCCAAATGAATTTTAGGAGTGTTTTCTCTAGATCTGTGAGGTATGTCAATGGTATTTTGATTGGGATTGAGTTAAATCTGTATAACAGTTTTGGGTGTATAGCCATTTTCACAATGTTGGTTCTTCCTAACCAAGAGCAAGGAATATCCTTCCATTTTCTAATATCCTCTATAATCTCCTTTTTCAGCATAGTATAATTTTCAAATATAGGTCTTTTACATTTTTAGTTAGGTTGATTCCTAAGTATTTCATTTTTTTAGATGTTATTGTAAAGGGCGATATTCCCATAATTTCTCTCTCAGTGAGTTTTTTGTTGTGTACAGGAATGCTATTGATTTTTGAGCACTGACTTTGTATCCAGCTACTCTACTGAACTTTTTATTACCTCTAGCAGTCTTTTAATGGATTTTTTTGGGTCTTCTATATAGAGTATCATGTCGTCTGCAAATAGTGATAATTTAACTTCTTCGTTTGCTATCTTTATTCCTTTTATTTCTCTCTCATGTCTGATTGCCCTGGCTAGTGTTTCCACATCTATTTTGAAAAGGAGTGGTGAGAGTGTACATCCTTGTCTTGTTCCTGATTTTAAAGTGAAAGCATTCAGTTTTTGTCCATTTAGTATAATGTTGGCTGTTGGTTTGTCATAGATGGCCTTTATAAGGTTGAGGTAGATGCCGTGTATTCCAAGTTTCTGAAGGTTTTTTATCGTGAACATGTGTTGGACTTTGTCAAAAGCTTTTTCTGCATCTATTGAGATGACCATGTGGTTTTTGTTTTTGGCTCTGATGATGTGGTGTATTACATTTATTGATTTGCATATGTTAAACCATCCCTGCATTCCTGGAATGAACCCCACTTGGTCATGATGTATAATCTTCTTGATGATTTGCTACATTCTATTTGCCAGTAATTTGTTGAGAATCTTTGCATCAATGTTCATTAGTGAGATTGGCCTATAGTTCTCTTTTTTGGTTGCATCTTTCTCTGCTTTTAGTATCAAATCCTTGCCTACAGGAATGATTTTGGGAGGATTGCTTTTTTCTCAATTTCACTGAAGAGTTTAAGAAGTGCTGGCATCAAATCTTCTCTAAATTTCTTGTAGAATTCAGCTCTGAATCCATCAGGACCTGGAATTTCTTTGTTGGTAAGTTTTTAATTACATTTTCAATTTCAATAGTTGATATTGGGTTGTTCAAAATTGCTATATCTTCTTGGTTGAACTTTGGTAGTTCATATGTTTCTAGAAATTTGTCCTTTTCCTCTGTGTTTTCCACTCTATGTGAGTAGAGGTTTTCAAAGTAGGTATTCATGATCTTTTGAATTTCCATGTGATCTGTAGTAATGTCACCCTTTTCAGTTCTTATTGCATGAATTTGGGTTTTTTCTTTCTTTCTCTTGATAAGCTTAGCTAGGGGTTTGTCAATTTTGTTGATTCTCTCAAAAACCAGCTTTTTGATTCATTAATTCTTTATATTGTTTTTTTAGTTTCAATTGCATTGATTTCTGCTCTAATCTTTACAATTTGCTCTCTTCTATGAGCTTTGGGTTTAGCTTGCTCTTCTTTTTCTAGATGCTTGAGGTGGAGCATTAGGTTGTTTATTTGTGCTAGTTCTATTTTCTTGACATGACAGTTTATTGCTATATGTTTCCCTCTTATACTGCTTTCATTGCATCCCACAGATTACAGTATGTTGTTTCTATATTTTCATTGAACTGTAGGTATTGTTGTATTTCTTCTTTAATTTCATGTGTGGCCCACTGGTTGTTCAAAAGGTTGTTATTTAATTTCCATTTTTTATGCAGGTTTTACAATTTATTTTGCCATTAATTTCCAATTTCTGTGCACTATGGTCAGATATTATGCACGGTATGATTTCAATACCTTTGCATTTACTTAAGAGTGTTTTATGGGATAATATATGGTCTATTTTGGAGAATGTCCCATGTGCAGCTGAGAAGAATATGTATTCTGATGTGGTTGGGTGGAACACTCTGTAAACATCTACTAAGTCGAACTGCTCACAGATATGATTCAGTTCTGTTATTTCTTTGCTGACTTTTTGTCTAGTTGATCTATCTCTTTGTGACAATGGGCTGTTAAGTTCTACTGCTATAATTGTGTTCTTGTGTATTTGGTTTTTCATGTCCATTAGTATCTGTCTTATATAGTTGGGTGTTCCTGTATTTGGCCCATATATATATTTATAATTGTTGGTTCTTCCTCTTGAATTTTACCACTGATAAGTATGTAGTGACCTTCTCTATCTCTTTTAATCATTTTGGGTTTGAAGTTCATGCTGTGTGCAAATAGAATAGCTACCCCTGATTTTTTCTGGGTACCTGTTGCATGGAATACAGTTTTCCATTCTTTGACTTTTAATCTATGAGTTTCCTTTTGGGTCAGATGTGTTTCTTGTATACAGCATATTGTGGGGTCCTGTTTCTTGATCCATTCTGTCAATCTATTTCTTTTGATAGGTGAATTGAGGCCATTTATATTTATGGATAGCACTGATATGTACTGCGTCGACTTTGCCATGTAATGTTCGAGTTGTTTCTTTTTGCTTTTCCTCTTATTTAATTGCTTATCCTACCTGATGGTTTCTTTCTGTTATTGTTTTGGGGATTGTGGTCATTTTTATCTCTGTCTAGTATGTCCTTCAGTACTGTTTCTAGGGTTGGTTTGGTGGACATGAATTTCTTCAGTTGTTCTCTGTCATGGAAGTATCTTGTTTCTCCATTAAAGTTGAATGAAAGTTTTGCTGGGTACATCAGTCTGGGCTGAAGGTTGTTTTCTTTCATGGCTTGAAATACCTCACTCCAAGCTCTTCTTGACTTTTGGGTTTATGCTGAAAAGTCTGCCATGATTCTAATGAGCTTTGGTAGATGAGTTATGTCATTTCTCTAATAGCTTTCAGTATTCTGTTTTTATGCTGTATGTCTGAGATCTTAATTATTATGTGTCTGGGTGTGGATTCATGTTGATTGTGACTGTTTGGTTTTCTATATGCCTCACTTATCTGCATATCAGATTCTTTCCCCATGTTTGGGAAGTTTTCTGCTTTTATTTCTGTAAAAACTTTACGTATGTCATTTGCCTGGACTCCTGTATCTTCGCTAATGCCCATTATTCTTATATTGTTGCTCTTGGCATCATCATGAAGCTTCTTGATTGTCATTTCATGCTGCTTTGTTATTTTTAAAAGTTCTACCCTTTCCTGATCACTAACTGTGATCCTGTCCTCAAGGTCTGAAATCCTATCCTCAGCTTCCTTTAGGCGATTTTGCCCGCTTTCAATAGAATTTTTTGTGTCTTGGATGTCTGTTTGAGTTTGTTTCATGAATTCTGCTTGTTTTCTATATTGTTCATTCAAAGTTTCAATCAGTTTCCCATGCTCATGTACTTTTTTCTCTAGTTCTTCTTTAGCTGCATTCAACATCTCCTTTAGTAAAGTTGTTATTTCTATCTTTACATGGGAGAGTACTTCTAATTTGATTTCCTCTATAGCCTGATGCAGTTGTTTTTTTTATTTCACTGGCTATCTTTTCAGAGATTCCCTGTGTGTTACTTTTGGGGTCCTCTATTTCAATATCTCCTATACTTGCTTCTGGTGAACTATATGTTTGAGACTGCATTTTTCTTTTTTGTTTTGTCATTTTCACACTGCCTGGTGTTTTCTATTTGTAGGAGGGGAACACACACACTCTTTTCAGACACACCAAAGCCTTACAGTTAGTTGGAGGAGGTTTTTACTACTGGCCCTATTGATCTGCTGTGCACCTCTATTTTAGGGGTATACTCACCAAATTCATACAGTCAATCTGGTGTAGTCCAAAGTTCACCAGCTGGGAGCAAAGTTCCAAATTTTCTCACACTAACTGGATTCTGCTGAGATCTTCTGATGTTCCAGGTGGGAGGGTGGGCCCATCTGTAGCAGTCCAGGGCAGTTTTCAGTCTTGGGCAGGCCTCCTTGATGCTTTGAACTTTTTTGATAATCACCAGTGATAAAGTGCATGTGTAGATTTTATACAATTCAAGCACACATGTCTATGAAGATGTACATGTGTATATGTGTATATATATATATATATATATATATATATATATATATATATAAAATGCATATAAATATGTATATTAAGAGGTTTATTCTAATCATAAAGCTACACATTTTTAATATTTTTTATAAATGATGCTAATATAAATAAACTTTGAGTTTCTGTCAAAATTATACTTAACACAAAAGTGAATCTATTTGGAAACAGTTTTTTCAGCGAGATGGATGCAACTTTATAAAATTTTGTTTACCTAGTATGTTCATTGCTGATTAAATGGATTTTACATGAATGTTATCATAATTATAAATTTTTTATGTAAATATTGAAAAAATTGTCTTCATAAGAGTAGATTGGGTCAGGCTGGGGATTTAGCTCAGCAGCATAGGTGCCTGCCTTGCAAGCACGTGGTCATGAGTTCAATGCCCAGTACCAAAACAAACAAACAAACAAAAAATCAGTAGATTGGGTCAAAAGGATTTTACTGGAGTAATGGATCTCAGCTTTTTTAGCTCTTTTAATTTACCATATAGGGCAAAATTAAGCAAATATTTTAGCAGTTTTTCAACAAACTCAACAGTGTACACCTATTTCAATATTGGTGGAAAAGCTTGACATTGTGGCACAAGCCTGTAATCTCAGCACTCAGGAGGCTGAGGCAGGAAGATTGTTGTGAGCTTGAGACAAATCTAGGTTATAAAGTGTGCTCAAACCCAGCCTAAGGTGCATAGCAATACCCTGTTTCAAAAAATAATACTAGCAGAAGAAAACTGAAAATCACCTTCATGAGTATAGATTTGTTGAACCTTTTGGTCATGAACTTTCTCAATATTAACACCAGTTTTCTAACTGCCCTATAGTATAGTGCCCCAAAAGTTTTTCTACTTTAAATCAATGCATCAGAGTTAAAATAAAGAAAAATATGATCCAGCTCGCTTTTTGTATGAAGTATTGCAAGAGGAATTGTGAAGAAGGAAATGAACAAATTTTGGAAGTATTAAGTTTCTGTTAAGATGTCATATTATATGAATGAGTTAAATTTGGAAGATGGTTTTTTACCAGAAGATATTTAGGTACCTTTAAGAGCATTTTTGAGTTTGAAGACCACTTTTACTTATCACAGGTGTCTTTGTCATTCTGTTCTTAGAGATTCCTTGATTTAAGGCCATTTGATAAGCTCTTCCTTCCATAGCTGGCAATACTGTGTTGTTTTTAGAGACCAATTCTCAATATGTTTTTATGTGTGTATTTTCAGAACAGTTTTTAAGGCGTTCATACAAGAATACAGTAAATCAAAAGAAGAAGCAAATAAATTAATGTATGAACACACCCTTATACTGAGATAAATTGTCCTTGAGTCCTCTCTCTCTCCCTCACTCTCTCTACCCTTCTCTCTATTGGTTTGTATAAAGAAGTATGCAAATTCATAACAAATGAATCTCAAGGCCTTTTTTCTATAGCTAAACAGATTTAAAACAGATGTTTGACTTTATCTTTCATATTGGGTGTATAATAAGCTCCTCATTCAGATCATGTATTCTCATGATTGATGTAATTATGTACATTGGAGTCATTTATTTCCTTTACCTGTCCCAAATTTATAATCAATTTTAAATCAGAAAATTGTTATTTCTTAGACAGTGATGACTGATCCTTAGAATACTGTATCTGTATATATCCAATATTGCACAGACATTCACATATAAACATGTGTTTCAGAAAAAAGACCACAAAACAGTATTTGTTCCCCATGGCATAAAGCAGTATTTGTAAATGTTTTGTTCAGATGTCCTTATTTATAAGTTTTGTATGTATACTTTTATGTATGTATGTAATGCATGTAATTGTATTTTGGAGCTTGTATACTGCAACAAATAAATGACTGATGCATGTTTCTTGCACATAACCAAGGAATAAATAATGATATCTTTTTTATTTATTATTTTTATTGTTAGATTTGAAGCTGAATAAATTGAATTCTAAACTTCATAATCAATATCCAGACCACTGCTTAGATAATCGTTTGAGTCTTTGATTTTTCTAAAAACAGAAGTGGTAATATTTCTCTAATTTTAATAATTTTGTTAGTATCAAATATGTTAATACATGATACTTTGTAAAGTATAAATGCCTTTCAAAATATAAAGTGAATGTATCCTTATGAAATATGTGTACAAATGACAATTAAATTTTAAAACATGCATGAAAACTTGCTACATGTATATTATTGTGAACACTCTAGATTAGAGACACATATGAAAAATTTTGTACTTAGATTTTGTTGTATACCCAAAATATATGTTACAGCATCAATCTTTTTATTTATCATATTTTAAATCATTCAAGTTTTTTTTACTTTATTAAGGTCAATTCTATCTTTTTTGAGGAGAGCTAAAATGTATTATACACTCAAGTGGAGATTTCCACCCAAATTTTCAAATATGTTTCAAGTAACGTAAATATGGAAATAACTATGTAGTATATGAAGGTTAATCATTTAATAGTGAATACCATGCAGTTAAGTGCATAAATTCTGATTTCTTTGTTAAAAATGTATCTTGCTACCTTTTTCCCATATCTTTATTTCATTAATTCCTTTTATTGACAACTGTATGCTCAGTAAATTTGCAAGGAAGCTAAAATGACTTTTAAGGTGTTAAATGTGTCAGTAAATTTCCCTCTGGATTTGATTAAGTAATTATTATGATTATTACAATTAATTATCTGGACCTTTATTCACCTCTCTTAGGTTGAGTCCATCTTGTGAATTGGAAATGATGAAGTCAGTAGTTGATTTTGGCACATTAGTTTCAAACAGTAAAGTATATTTTGAAGTGATTCATATTAGTAACCGTGGCACAGTTCCAGGTAAGAGTTTGTGGTTGTATAAAATTACTTATATGTTCAGATGAAATTATGTCATTCTAAATGTATATCTTGAGTTACTAATAGATAGGTTCTCTGATTCAATAGTGTATCTGTTATTTAAAATAGTTCAAAACCACTTTAAGTAGTGTGACTAAAAGGAACAGCTAATACAATAATTCAGGAAAAATAAATCTGTCTACTTATGATTCTGATTAACATAGCTGACTCTCAGATTACTGGTGATCTCCATGTGAATAGGAGCCAAGATGGTGCCATAGAAGTGATACTGTTCTTATAACTGCCCAGAGACAGAATTAGGGCATAATGCCTGCTTAGCTGTGTGATATTTGACAAATTTATTAAGGAATGTTGAAGTTGTGATTTTTTATTTGTAAACTAGGACTAATAAAATTTATATGGGGCCGGGCATATGGGTGGGTGACATAGTGCCTGCCTGGCAAGCACGATGTAGTGAGTTTGATCCACAGTACCCATAAATAAATAAATAATGGCTTATTGTGTAAACCCTTAGACTTTTGTATGGTACCTGTCTTTATCAGAGGTACTCAGTAAGTATTGGTTTTCTTTCTCTGTCATAGTCAATATTGAATTCACATCACAGTCTTTAAAAGATATTCAGTATTTTTGTTTCTTTGCTGAAAGAATAAATGCTTCTCTGTTCTCCAGATTCTAGTCTCCAAACTGGAATTCTAGTGATTTTTTTTTATTGGGTGCTAAGAGTTTCCATAAAATGTGTGTGTGTGTGTGTGTGTGTGTGTGTGTGAGCTCATTCATGTGTACCTTTTCACTGATGACAAAAAATAGGTATAAAATTACTTGCATTTTCAGTTCACTTTTTTATTATATGCTCAGGATCACAGATTGCAATATTGTTATTTCTTCTAATATAACATGAAGATTACCTCTACACAACAGGGGACTTTCCCATCATATGTTGAATGTATAAACCAGCTTCTAAATCTAAATCTCTTTCTCACTAGTGAGGGTCTGTTCTCTGGGGTTGCCTGATGGAGCACTGGTAACTATTAAAACAAAAGACATCACAACACTGATTTCCTCCTAAGTTATAATGGAATAAAACTGATAATTGTTCCACATTGAATGTAGCTCATTTTGCTTTGCTTTGATTTGTTTTATTCTTTTTATTAGTGTATATTTGTGATATGTACTAATTACATTAAGCTTGGGTAGTTTGTACATATACATATCCCATCTTTAGAAGTTTTAGAAAATAAAATAATAGAAATAAAAATCTCTCAATCATGTATCACTGTGGCATATCTATAATCATTCATAGCCTTAACCACAATAATGTATGGTTTTTATTCTAAATTTTCCACCAAATTTTATAGTCTTTTTACATGTGAAATCTCTCTGTATAAAAACCAAATATGAATTTAATTGAATATATATTACTTAATAAGATAAAAGAAATAAAATTAAGCTACAGATGTGGATCCACATATTTAAAGAAAAATAATCTACATTGTTTGAAAGTATTATTTTATAAGCATACAGTGGTGTACTAACTTACTTAGGTATGATTTAACTGAACACTGAAATATTAATTGCTCTTACCTTACAAACAAACAAATCTAATCTGGCACAATAGCTGTTTGACTTTTGACAAGTAACTGAAAATATCTAAATATGTATTTCCTTATTTGTAAAATGAAGACAAATTACAGAACCTTTGTCATATGATACAATGATTTAACTGCATAAATGTACAGTTGTTAATACAGTTGTTGAACAATGCAAGTAGGTAATATCTTTTACCTGCTAATGAGAGTTAAATTCTAAAACTAAGCTCACATTTGTAGAGTGTCTCATGTCTATCCTATATTGAAATTGTGAATGTAACCTTGTAAGAGTAAATACAACTTGAGACCATGCTCATAAGTGAACTAAATCAGAATCACATGTGTAAAAATGCTATTGTCTGCCTTGTGTGAGACACTGAAAGAGGAAATAAGGTCTAAAATGTACAATAAATACTGTGAAATGGGAAGAAATTTTTCAAAAAGTATAAAGAGATGAGGATAGGTAAAAGGGCAAAGGACAGCAGGGAAAATGGAAAAAAATGAAAGTTATACAACTAGTATCTCTTAGTTCAGTAGAAAGTAATGTTTGTTGTAATATCAATTGGAAAAAATTTTATGCCTGTATCTTGCACCCTGAGCAACTAGTCTGAGCAACTATCTAAAGAAAATGACATGTCATATGTTACCTATTGTTATTCTCCTACTATTTTATGACATTTTGTTTTATTTTTTTCCTTAAAACAAAAAAGGGTAGATATATAAACTATCATTCTTATTCTACTTAGGTATGTTTGAAGTGGAATACCAGGGCCAGTTACCTATCAACATTTGTCCAAACTATGGTGTTGTGAAGCCTGGGTCATTTATAATTGTCAAAGTAAATTTCTGTGCAGACAAGTCCAGACTTGTAAATGAAGTGGCAAAGTAAGTGTGTATTATGCTTAATTCTATTATGATTCTCTTCCCTCTTCCAGCCTTCAAATGTACCTTTTTATATATCAGCTTCTTTTTCTTTTATTTAGTATTCATTCTTAGAGATGGTGCTATTTTCCAAGCACTGAGTTTTCAGAAGTGAGAACTAGGGGATAGTGTATACATAAAATAGAAGCCCCCAGTTTGGATTTTGTGATGGTAAGGTAGAGACCAGGAGAACACTCTCCTAATAATATACATATATCAGTGAAGAGAAATTAGCCAGCAAATAAATGATGTGATTGAAAGTATGTCTATGTGTAGAGGAGATAAGTCTAGTAATGGAAGTCAGTTATGGGAGTTACTTCAGGCAAGTAACTCAGCAAGTAGCAGAGTCAAAAAAAATAATAATGACAAAAAGACAGTATTGTATATTGAAATATCTGAGGCAACTCAGAATAAAAATGATGTGCTAAGTGATGCAAAATGAGAAGAGGATCTGGGGAATGAGAAAGAGAAAAGAACAGTAGGGAATGAGGAAGTAAAAATAAACCCATTTTCCAAGATACATATAATTATATTGTATTGAAAGCATACACTAAAAAAGATGAGATAAAAAATGATGTAAGATCTAATTAAGGGTTGTTGGTCAACATTTTTATGAGGTGTGATTCATTTCATTAACAATATATGCAGTTGGTCATCACCTGCATTTAAACAATGAAATAGAAAATATCAGAATGCATCTCACCTAGCAAAGAAAATGTTTTTTTGTGGATCATCTTTGTTTTTGTAGGTGTGTGTGTCTCTGTGTGTGTTACTACATTGCAGTGGGAAATACATCTCTTATTGAAAAGTTGCAGTCATAAATGTATGATAAATACTTGTGAGCCCTTTTAGGAGCTTAGGTATTACTTTCTGTGAAGTCTCACATGCTGTGAAGTTTCAGGAAGGTTTTAGTTTTAGGAAGATAATGCCTTAATTGATTTATCTGTCAGAAAATTCTTGCTAGTAGAATTGTACAAAATAGATTAAGGAGCATAGATATGCAATGTACAGCCTGAGTAGAAATTACAACATGAAAGCAAGAGGAACTTTATAAAGAATTGAGCTAATGTGCAGATTGGTATGATTGAGAGAAGTGTGCCAATTGAAGCTATGTTATGGTGGTAAATTTGACTAAATTTTCTGACTCATTATAGAAAGTTAAGGTAAGAGGATAAGTGGGTAGGTGGGAAAAAATATAAAATTCAAATTTGACATGTTGGTCTTAAGAATCCTGATGAAACAGCTTAAGACTTGATGTTTTTAGTTGTCTTGAGCCATAGAGACAAATTTTGTATCAGTATACTAGGTAGAGAGCCAACAATTTATAAGTGGTAGATGAAACATTGAAGTGCTGGAGATAAATGTAAGAAGGAGGATAGATTGTGAGAGTAGGAGAGAAATGCCACTGTGCTTGGAGTTTACAAAAGAACCAAGTTCATAGAAGGAAAAGAAATGGTATGAGTGAGTTAAAAGGAAAAGTAGGAAAATATGGTAACAAGGAAGCTTAGTGAAAACAGACATGTAAAGAGATAGTGACATCAATTTTCCATGCTCTAGACTATCATATACACTAATTATTTAGGTGATGGTTGATGAATAGCTAGTTATTTGTATTATGTAATGGAGCTAGACTGAAAAGATTGCATTTATGCTAGAATGGAATAAATATGGGAAAGCACTTCTAAAAGAAAACTGAAATTAGTCTAGACTGTAAAGTTTAACAGAAAATATTGTTCCCCAGAAAATAAGTGAGATTTTATGAGGTGTATTATATTGTATGGAATTCAAGTGCTAGAATAGGCAGGAGTGTAGATTTGAGAAGGAGGATGAGTTAGAAAATATTCTGTTTCAGGCCAAGAGATGATTACCTAAAATATTTAGTGTTTATAAAATAATTGGTGATTTGAATATGCTCTTGAGTTTATGGGGTCATTTCATAAGTGGTTTTTTTCACCTTTGTTTTTTCCATAATAAATTTGGTTGCATGTGTGTTGTTCTAATATGTAGATTGGACAGAGAGAAGGATCTCATAATCACTGGCATGTGTGTTAACTAGCTGCTCTTAAATTATTAAATTTTAATTATAATGTGATTTTATAAAATTTGATCCCAATGTTTAGAAGAAACAGAAGATATATGGAATTTTAATTTATATATATATATATATATATATATATATATATATATGTATCTCATTATCTTGTAGAGTGAAGTTACAAGGTCGTCCTGAGATGTACTTGAATATTAAAGCTCACGTGGTTGATCAGATTATTGAATTGTTAAACATGAGTGATGAAAGAAAATTGGAATGCATACACTTTGGATCTGTTTTCTTTGGAACATCAAAAATTGAACATGCACTTTTATATAATAATAGCCCACAACCTATAAATTGGGTAGCAGTAATGCTAAATGATTGTGTTGGAGAAGAGCTGGTAAGTAAATGGTACAACAGAAATATAGTAGGTGCTATACCTTGAAACAAATTTTTTCAAATCTGCTGATAACTGCCACACTGTTTATTTAAATGTATTTTAACATTGGTTTATAGAGATGATTTCATGTATATCCAAGGGTAATTTTAAATATCAATTAAATTAAGTTACTATTTATAGTAATGTTTATCTGAAGTATACCAAATAAGTGCTTCTTATATAGATCAGTGATTAATTGTGGAGATTCCTATTTCCATTAATCTTTCAACAATTTTTTAAAAGTTATTGTGCTCCTTAGTCAAATTTAGGTGTGTGTTACTTTAAAGACAGATATTTTCTGTATTCTAAATTCTCACATTTCAGTAACTAGTATATCACCTGTGTTAAAATATTTTTGCTTTCTTTGCTTTTTTTGATTATATTTCTGATTTTTTATTACAGGGTACAAACATTCGACAAACAACAGATTTTGCATTAAATAATCTCACCTACCTAAACAAAATAAAAAGTATCGATATTACCACTATTTTCTTCTGTGTTCCTAATGAAGGGATTTTACTACCTTATCAAAAGATTGTAATTGCATTTTGTTTCAGCCCAAAGTAAGCGAAAATTAATGCAATTTCATGTTTAGTATTAATGGAAATTGTATAAAGCACACTTACATTGATTTTAATAATATCATAGTAAAACTTGCCAGAAGGCATAAATTGCTTTTTTTCTTGATATGGTTCTAAATGCTTTCACCATAGTTAATATTACTTCCAGTATTTTTTAATATTGCACTAAATAATTGAGGTTAAATTAAAAATTATTCTAGAATCCATGGAATTGCAATGGTGGAAGTACAAGTTTCTGGCTGCTTTAGATTGTAGTCTCAAATAAAAAACTTGTTCATGAAGCAATACTCAGGTGAATGCAGTATGTATTTGAGAATTTGTTGCTAGAGGGTGAACTTCCAATCGAACAAGCATGCCTATGATATAACTCATGTCTGTCTTTGTCTTTTACTTTTTCCTTCCAATTTATCCTTTCTTGTTCTTTAACAAGATTTAAACTCTTAAACAAATCCTGTCCTCCAAATTATTTGTTGTCCACTAACAAAGACATGGCCAGCAAAATGCATTTACTCCACCAGAGGAGACAAATATTTTTTTTCCTTTTTTTATCGGTACTGGGGATCGAACTCACGATGGCACACTTGCAAGGCAGGCGCTTATGCCACTGAGCTAAACCCCCAGCTCCGACGAGATAAATATTAACTGACGTGTTCAATTAATATCAGGCATTAGCCAAACTATGAATATTATCGAGAGCTGATCAGATTCCTTAGCCCACAATGAATTTTGCCTGGAGAGAAAGTCCTTTACAAAGAAAGTGTCATTTCAGCTAGATCTTGACAACTTCATATGTTGAAGTTACTCCTGTCATGGAAAGGTTTGCAGGAACTCATTATTTTTAAGCTTTATATTCTGTGATCTTCTGTCAAATTCTGTACCAGTTCAGTAAATATGAAAAATGGATAATGGTTGTGTATTTCTTTGTTAGCTTTCATTCACTTGCATAGATTTAAAGATTGGACTGATATTTTGAGAAGTGATAAAGTGTATCATTTTTGCTTTAAATGTGTAAATAAAATAAAATGATTAATGCAATATGTGTATGTGCCAATTCCCCAAGATGAATATAATTATTATATATAGCAGACTTATACAGCTAATAAAAAACTATGATTTTTACAGGTTAATAGCTGAGAGTAAAACGAATGTTGACTCTTCACATAGGCAAGATTATGCTGTCTTTTTGAGATTTGAGACGGTGAGAAGTAAAGATGGATTTTTGCAAGATGGTATCTCTGAAAATATCAAAAGTAAGCCTAAAGGTAAAGTAATTAAGTATAGTATTTTCAACATTCATATTTGTAGAGACAGTTTATTAAAAATATGTAATTATTAATTTGAACAGAAATGCAAACATATTCAAGTGATCATACTATTTCATCTGTAGCATGTTTAAAACAGTCAAACTTGGAATCAAATACATACATTTCTAGTTGAGAACTTCTATGACTTTATAACTTTAAAACAACATTTGGTAAACATGAGTTACATTTAGAGTTTAGGGAATTAAAAAATGGCTTTATTTTACCGGTATGCCTATATTTGTCCTTACTGTTTGATATAGAAACAAATGACCCATTCCATCTCTACCACACTTTTAGCAGGTGCTCTATCTCATTCATATATATATACCTAGAGATCTAGTAAATAGAGTGTAGCACCCTGTCATAAGATACTGATAACTCAGTGTTTCTCAGGCCACATGTCAAAATGTATTATGCTTTTTACATTCTAGATTAGAATTTCGTTTGTTTTAGTAAAATAAAAAAAGTAGAACAGGAATTGGAGTCACTTTGGCAAGACAGATCAAGACTGAAACAAGGAAATATGTCATTAGGAATCAAATCCATAAAAATGAACCATTCCATGGAGAGGTAGGATCATCCCAGGCACATGAGAGTGGAGAGTCTGGAAAGTTTGCAAATCAGTAAAAGCGATATTTAGCAAAATTTAACTGTGTTACTAGGGCAGAAATTTATTGTTGTTACCATTTATATATTGGTTTATGACATTGATTCATGTCTTCAGTAATAGAATATTTGTAAGAAGCACACAGTGCAGCTTTCAATAGCGACAGAGTACCTGGATTTGCTTTAAAGTTAATTTAGAGACTAGAATTGGAAGGGAAAGCACCAATGAAGAAATGGGTACTTTTTTTCAGTTCTAGTTACATTACTTTTTGTATAACATTTTATCCAAATACTGTCTACAGTCCTTTAGTTCCTAACTTGCTCTACTGTTTGACAAATTTTATGTTTAATATTTGTTCCTAGTTTATGTTCCACTGTGCATTTTCAATCACATTTTCACATACATTTAAATTTTTGTCCCATATCCCATAGTGATTAAGTGGAGAAAACTATAATCCTATTCCATTTAACTTTCAACCTACTCTGGATCTGCATATGAGATCTTGAATTAAAAATAAATACACCAAATTAAACTCATTTTACATCTATAACCACAGACTCCTTGTGGTTTCTCTAAAGTGTTTGATATTGCTACCACATTCCCCCATTTATTTAGTTTCTCACAGTCTTAGGTGAGTATTACACACTTTATTCTTTCCTTTAGCCTCCAGTTCTTCCTCTTTTTGTCCTCACTCTAATGTTGCAAACACATTGTGGTACTTAGCATTGCCAATAGGGTACCTACTAGACCTGTCATTCTTGCCATGTTCGTTGGAATTATTTTTTTCCCTCAAACTATTTCTGTTTTCTGTCTTGATAAATTGTATTTGCAGCATTTCACTTGTTCATACCAAAATACTTAGTGTTATTGTTTATTAACTTTTCAAGTTGCAATCCTTCATAAAATCCTTCAGAAAATTATTTACTCTACTCTCAAAAGTTTATGTAAAATCTGAGCATTTCTCACTAGTCATTTACTACTCTCCCCTAGTCATATTTGGTTGTATAGAGTTTCTGAACATGCTAAACAAGTTCTTTTTTTAGATTATCTTGCTCTCTCTCTGTCTAGAACATACTTTTCCTGTTTTCTCACATGAATTTCTTCCAGATTTCCTGTATATATTTTCTCATATGTCTCACTGTAACAGAGGACTTTTTGGCCTTCTTCACATAAAACAATGTCCCGAAGACCTTATATTTTCTTTGCCTCCTGTGATGTTACCTTTACTAGCAGAGACCATTTTCTGTATGAAATGCTATGAATTTACACATTTATTTTTTATTATTGATATTACTTATTAGAATGCTAAGTCAATGACATCAAAATTTCCTTTCTTCTTTGTTCTATTCCCAGATTCAGATGTGTATCTCACAGAAAGACGGTATGCAGTAACTTTTTGAAAGAAAAGATTAAATGGGATGCCAATTTATCTTTAGGTCTTTCAAATGATACTATGTGGATTAAGCAAATATATTTTTGATTCCTCATATACTTTTTATGTTTAATAGCTGTTATTTCTTTTTCAGGTGATCAGTTTCATAAAGTGGAATTAGCACTAACTGGCTCAGGACATCCTGTCTTGTTCCATCTCGATCCAGGAACAGTCTTTAAATTTTCACCTTGTTTCATGGGTGAACATTCAGACATTGTGTGCACTGTACATAATCAATCTGAATTTCTTCCTGTGACATACAGTTTTCCAAAAACTGCACATTTTAAAATTGAACCTAATAGGGGAAAGATCAAAGAAGGCTGCATACAGGTAAGATAAAGTTTCTTTGTTTTCTTTCCACATTGCTTCAGACATTTTTAAGGTCTGCTAAACCTCTGTGCAGAGTATTAAAAAACACATTTGTTCTACTAATGCTTATAAGATATATCTCTTATGTGGCCTAGGATTAGTTATGAATACTTCTGTAGGTATAGTCATGAATAATCTATGGTTGTTTGTTAAGTACCTGTGAAGTGTTAGGAAAGTATTTGAAGTTCTAGTAAATTTAAATAAGTACAAAACATAGTTATTCTTCTAAAGATATTTTTAAAGTAACTCAAAATTTTAAGACATATACACAAACAGATATGGATTAGAAAGCTTGTAGAAAATGGTAAAATAGAACTGTAATACTATGAGATATAAAGCCAGTGAGAGAACAATGTGTGCTTATTTACACTTGGTAGAAAGGTCTTAATAGAACAACAAGATCATGACCTTGAATGTTGAGTACAGTTTTGAAACATGAAACTGGTGATACTTACTTGGTCCCATTCTGATATAGCTGATACAAAGCAGACAAAGATAATATTAAGGCATTGTTGTGAGCTTCAGGCCACCTACTACGTATCAGGGGTTATTTTACTTTTAATTGCTACTCAGTCAGCTCTGTCCCATATCCTTCAAACCAGGCATTGGAAGGCTATGGTCTGCAGACCAAGTCTGTCCTGATGCTTCTTTTGATAATTAGTGTTTTTGGAATATAGCTACACTTATTTGTTCATCAATTGTCTAAAATAGTTTTTATTCTATAACAACAGAGTTGAGTAGATATGAAAAGACTGCATCGTCCATAAAATCCACTTTTGTTTCTTTTTTGTGCTAGAGATTGCCCTCAGAACTGTGCACATATTAGAAAAGTGCTCTACTACTGAGCTGCATTTCCGGCCAACCCCATCAAAAAAGCCTAAAGTACTTTGTCTTGTAATTCACAGGAAAAAAATTGCTAAACCCTTCTCTGATGTAGCAAACAGGTGCTTTCAATTTTACCTTAGTTTGTTATGTTATCTTTTTTCTACTGGATAATGATGTGGCTCATAAAATTATTGATTGTTTTCTTTTTATTGCAGTCAAGAACTGTTTTATCTATAGCTCCTATTTATCTTGCTTGCTGCTTAATTAGTATGACCCAGTCTCAGTTAGGATAGATTTAATCAATCTTCATGGAATAACGACTTTTTTTTTTAACTTTTTGAGACTGTATTTCACTATGCTTTTCAGATTGGTCTTGAACTCACTTTGTAGCTCAGGCTCACTTGAACTCACAGCAATCCTCCTGCCTCAGTCAACAGAGTGCTGGGATTATAGGTATTGGCCCAACAAATGTTAACAACATTATATAATTAGTCTTCTTTTTAACTGATTCCTAGGTTTTCTTCAGTCCAAGTCTCTTAAATCAATCAAATAAATAATAATTGAACCGTCGAATTAGGAGGTTATAAGAAAACTCTGTTTAATTTTTTAAGAAACTCTCATGCTCTACAAAAATTATTGTATTATTTCATGTTGGCATTGAAAATGGATGATAATTAAAATTTCACCATATCCTTGATCAGTACATACTGATTGTATTCATCATGGGGAGTTGATACATGCACATAATATATCTTGTTTCCTTCAACCCCCTTCTCTCCCTTCATTCCAGTGTTCCTCAATCTCTTGGTCTCCTCACATTTTTACAAAAGATCTACCTCCTTGTTTCCTATTATTTATCCTTTATTTTGTTCCTTAATTTACTTATACTTTCAGCTTTGCATGTACGGGAAAGTACGTGATAGTTAAGCTTATGTGCCTGACTGTTTCACTCAAAATTATGGTCTCTGAGTGTATCCACTTTCTGACAAATAACTTGATGTTTGTATGGCCGAATATTCCCCCTAAGTTAGTACCTCCTAGTATCCTATTTTCTTCATCCATTCATCTGTTGATGGACAGTTTCAAAGATTTAGTTATTATCAATTGTGCTGCTGCAAACATATGTATGCCAGGATCACTGTACCATAATGTCTTTAAGTCTTTTGGAAAGATACTTAGTAGGGAAAGAGCTGGGTTGAATGGAATTTGAAATTTTTGATTTTTGAGAAATCTTCATAATGATTTCTATAGAGATTGTATATTTCTATCAAGTCTGTAGACCCCTAATCTGCTTGCAAACTCGCTAACATTTGTTTTTATTTGATTTCTTTAATGGTCAAAGCTGTTGAACATTTTTTCATGTATTTATTTTCTATTCTTCTGAGAAATGTCTACTCATTTCAGTTGCCCATTTTTTGATTGGGTTTCTTATTTTGGGAGGTCTAAAATTTTTCTTTATGTATTCTAGATATTAGTCTTCTATCTGAGGTATACATAGAAAACATTTTCCTATTCCATAGGTTGCTTTTTTAAACTCTGTTGTTTGTTCCCTTTGCTGTGCAGAAATGTTTAAATTTGATACAGTCCCATTTGTTGATTCTTCATGTTATTTCTTGTGCATTTTTTATTATGTTTAGAAATTTCTTGCATATGCTTGTGACTTCAAGAGTTCTATGTACTTTATCTTCCAGTAGATTTTTTTTTTTACTATATAGATAGGGTCTTCATTTTGATTATAGTTCAGCATGTAGTGAGGGATATGGGTCTAACTTCAAACTATTGAATGTGTATAGAAAATTTTCCCAGCAACATTTGCTAAATATGTTTGTGACCATTTATAAATGATCAGCGAATATGCCTGTTTTTCTGTGTGTATGTGTGCGTATATGTCATATATTCTGTTCCATTCATCCAGACATCTGTTTTTGTGATAGTACCATGCTATTTTTTATCAATGTAGCTTTGCATTATAACTTGAAACACAAGATTGTGATGTCTCTTGTTCACATTATTTGGGGTAGCTTTTGGCATTCTGGGTCTCTCTGGTTCTACATAAATTTTTTGTTTGATTGTTTTTTGACACAGATTCTCACTATATAGTTTAGCCTTGCATTGAACTCACTATATAACCCATACTGGACTCAAACTTGTGGCAGTTCTCCTGTCTCAGTCTCCTGAGTGTTGAAGTTATATGTGTGGTCCACCATGCATGGTTCTATGAGTTTATTTTGTTTCTGTTTTTTCTAGTTTAGTGGGAAATGTTGACATTTTGATTGGAATTTCATCAAACTCCCTATCAGTTTTAGAATTATGGCCATTTTCATAATATTGGCTCCAAAATTATGAAATATGAGCAGAGATTATCTTTCCATTTTCAATGTTCTTTTCAATCTCCTTTTTTCACAGTATTGTAGTAATCTTTCACTTCTTTGATTAATTCCTAAATATTTAATTTTTCTTCTTGCTATTGTGAATGGTATTGTCATGATTTTGTTGCTGGTGAGTTTATTATTGACAAATATCCTTTGCTACTTTTTAGCTGAGTGTATTTATAGGAAAATTATAGGAGTTTTTTCTAGATTCTAGACACAAGTCTAGATATATTCAAATATATGGAACATATATTAATTATAAACATTTTCTGCTTTTCTGTACCTCTTTCTTCAGTGTATGATTTTCATAATTTTATGTTAGCTTATGTTTGTAATACACATTAATTGCCTTTGTCTTGAAAAATAGGAATATGTGCATATATTTTAGCCACTCATCTTCTTCCCCTTTCCCTTCCCTGCCTTCTGTCTCATTTAGCTCACCTTCTTATCTACAGAAAGTCTAATTTTCTCTGTCTTAAGATTTTAATTTGTTCCTTATTCTTGTTCTTGTAGTTTCAACCAGTCATATTAAGAAAGAGTGTGCTATTCAACCTTATGTGTCTGATTTATATTATTGCATCCTTTGAAGCACAAAATGTTATTTTTAACTTCAGCTTAATCCACTTTGTGTTGTTAATGCTTAGCGTCATATCTAAGTAGTTATAAACTTTTAGTTCGTTAAATTTTGTTTCTATGTTTTCTTTTAAAATTCTAAGTTTCAGATATTTAAGTCTGTTCTCCATTTTCAGTTATTTTATTGTATGATGTCATTTAAGAGATCTAAAATCTTTTCCTTACATATATGAGGCTAGTTTTCTCAGAATGTAGCTACAGTTTTCAAAAATCAATTTGCCTGTGATATAAATATTTTTGAACTTACAATTTTACTTTATGTGATTCTTAAGGCAGTAGTACAATGTATTACTTATTATAACTTTGTAAAAATTTTTTAAATAAATGAGACTTCCAAATTTGCTAAAGAGTACTTGTGGCTTAATCAGAATGCTTTAAAATCCATATGATGTTAGAATTTTAACATGCCAATTTCTGTAAACATGTCAATTGAGATGTGACAGGGATTAGGTGACTTTTTAAATCGGGCCAATACTGCCATTTTCATAATATTAAATCTTGTGGCCCCAAAATTTTTGATATCTTATCATTTATTTATATATGCTTTTGATTATTTCATTGATATTTATGGTTTTCCAGTGTGTAATTATATTTCTTATTTCAATATTATAAGTACTTTAATCTATTTGATGTCATCTAAATGAAATTGAATTTTTAATTTCATTTTTTGGATGGTTCATGGTTGATGCATTTAAATTCAGTTGTTTGTTGTGCATTGCCTTTTTATACTACAAGCTTACAGAACTCATTCATTAATTTTGATAGTTTCTATTGGATTTTTTGGCCTACAGGTTCATGTCATTGATGAACAGAGGTCATTTTAGATTGTTCTTTTTAATCAGGATGCATTTTATTCATTTTTCTTACCTACTTGCCCTAACTAGAACACCCAGTACAATGTTAAATAAAAGTGGCAAAAGAGGATATTTTTGTCCTGTTGCTCATCTATAAGAAAGGAATTTAATCTTTCAATAATCAGTATGATGCTGGCAGTAAAATTTTCATGTACTATCATTATATTCTTGAAGAAGTTCAATTTTATCCCAGTTTGTATCATTTATTTTATTATGAAAGTGCATTGTGTTTTGTCAAATATTTGTAGCCTTTTAAATGATAATATAATTTGGACCCATAATCTTTTAAGATTGTTCAGAACTTTGATGGGTTTTTAGATATTGAACGTAGGAGATAGCAGCTATAAATGCTGTATTGTATTTTCTGTATGTTATTGCAATTACTTTGATAGTATTTTATCAAGGATTTTTACTATATGTTCATAAGGGACATTGAACTGCAGGTTTTTCTCCCTTGAAAGCTTTTGCTTCTGACTTCAGAGTAAAATTGTAGTCACAGAATGAATTGGAACATCCACTCACATCTTCGATTTTTTGACTGATTTGTGAAGAATTGTTGTTAGATTTTTTTAAATGTTTGATTGAATATACCATTGAACTCATTTCATTGTGGATTTTTTTTTAGAAATCTTTTGATTATTAATTAAATTTCTTTACTTGCCATAAAAGTATTTTTTTCTCTTTCCTCCTGGGTCTGTTTCAGTCATTTGTTCTTTGTAAGAGTTTTCCTATGTAATCTAATGTGATAATCCTCTTGCAGTTCCTAGGACAAAATGCCTGATACAACCATGAATTATTTTTTAAAACTGATAAATAAACAGATAGTGAAATATACACTATACTGTCTTTCTATTTACTTATGTAGACAATTACATTTACCTGCAATGTTTCTTTGTCAAATGTCAATTGTCCTTTTATTGTTCCCTAAAATACTTCCTTAGTAGTGTTCTAATATTTTACTAATAATTCATTCTAATTATGTTTATCAAGATATATCTTAGTTCTTACTTCTGTGTTGACTGAGAGATTTGCGTTATAGAATTTTTGTTGAAAGCCTTTTTTTATTTAGTTCAGTATTTAACTATGTCTTTCCCATTGCCTTGTAGACTCCAATGTTTCTGAGGAGAAGTTAGGTATTGATATTTATAGGATCTCTTGAGAATAATCAGCTGCATTTTTGATGTTGTTTTCAAGATCCTTTCTTTGTCTTTGGTTTTTGGTGGTTTAACTCTGATGTTTCTGGGTGTAAACAGTTTGCTTTAATCCAGATGAATTTTGAATTCCTTGGACATACAAGTTAACATTTTTCATCAAGTTTCTGAACTTCCCAACACTTATTTCTTTGAATATTCTTCCTGCTCATTTCTTTCTTCTCCTTTGAAGACTCCTATCATTCATATGGTCTTATATTTAATGATCTCCTCTAAATCTCTGAGTCTCTCTTTTGTTTATTGTTCTCTTACTCTATCTGGGTAATCTCAAATGTCTTATTTTCCAGTTCAGTAATTATTTTTTGTGTTCAGATTCATTGTGGAGTCCTTTTATTGAACCTTTACATTTCATTTACTATACTTTTCAGAACATTTATTTTTCTTTTAATATTTTCTATATTTCATCAATATTTTTTATTTTATGACACATAGTTCTCATACTTCCTTTAATTCTTTAGACCTATTGTCCTTTAGTTCAATGAGCATATTTATAATAGTTGATTTACTCTTAGTCTAATATGTTCAACATTTTAATTTCTTAGGATATTATCTATTACTGTGCTTTTCCTGTGAATTGACAACACTTTCCTGTTTATTTGGGTGCATCATAATTATCTGTTGAAAGCTTGTCATTTTAAAAGACATAACTTTTAATATGTGAAAGTCATATCACCCCAAAGTTTATTGTTGTTTTTTGTAGTAGTTGTTTTGTTTGTTGCATGATGTCTGTGACTAATCCTAGTTGTATTCTTTAGTGTGTGTAGTCAAAAAAACCTTTACTCAGGTAATTATGTGTTTGCACAATGATTGGGAAGAGCCTTCGTTAAATTATTTGAACCAATAACATTATAGCCTATTTCAAGAGCCTCTGTGCAAGTCTGTCAAGGTATGTCTCCAGTGTTTTGGCAGGTATTATACAACTTTTTATAGTATTCAGATTTTTCTTGTAAAGAAACTCACAGTCAGCCAGAGGTGAGAGATTAGAATGTCTCAAGGAGTTCCTGAGCATGTTATAGATGTATCTAGCAATCTATATTCTTAGGTATATATCAGAATTTTTGAAATGCCATAAAACTACCTTATTCTTAAGTGTTTTTTTCATCTATTTAATGATTTGTTTTGTAATAGTTTGTTTTTATCTTTAAATGATAATATCAGTTCATGTTGCTATGATATCAAAAATTTCACACAGAGTGAACTCCAGATCCCATACAATAATAATATCCTTTATAATGGACTTTTCAGCCAGCTAACAGAACAAATAGATACAATTTTCTGGAGATGGGGCGTTTAGAAATTTTCAAAGTATTCTTCACCTGCTATTGCTAGGCTAAGATTTCTCACAGGTCCCATAGTTGCAATGCTGTTTTGTTGGCTTGTTTTGTTTTTTATTGAAAAAAATTATGAAACTTTTTGACAATGGGATCACAGCAAATAAAAATGCCATGTTTGTTTTCTTTCAGATACAGTAACTTTAAAAAAAATTACTCCTTGAGTTGGTAACCTTTTAGATGATTTTGAAATACCTGATAAATTTGACCTTTTGGCAGTTTTTTTTTTTTTTTGCCGTAGTTTTCTATCATTTACGGAGAGGTACATTTTTGGAAATCCCTAATCTATTGTTTCTAAAAATCTTTTCATACCATATTATAAATTTCTCTTTGGTAAATTTCCAATAATAAATATCTTAAATGCTGAAAGTTCATAAGGTATATTTATATCATCGTGATGAACTAGTATTCATTGCAATTGAAATAAAATTGTTTTTTGGATTTTCTTTTGTTGTATCCTAACAATACAATATTGTTTACTTTTCCTCCTCTTGTTACAGACTGTGACATGCTCATTTATTCCACATCAAATTGGAACCTTTAAAGTGAAACAGGCATTAGAGCTTATTGGTCCAGTGGCTGATAAAAATCTGCAGTCTACATCGATGAAACCATTTTATCATATAACTTTGTATTTCAAAAGCATCTGTAAGCCTTTCACTAAGAAAGTTGTGATGAAACCTAATCCCGGTATGCTAACATATGAAATCCATCATATGCGTGTGTGTGTGTGTGTGTGTGTGTGTGTATATATATATATATATATATATATATATATATATATTCTATTTCAGGTTTTCATGCCTGTTAGTATGAATTAAAATAATCTAGAAAGCCTTTCCAAATATTTATTTTTATAAATCATCAAGTTTTAATTATTTAGTAGGTCTATATTGGGGCCAAAAAATTGTGTTTCTACCACATTCCTAATAGATACACTACAATTCTTAGGATCACACTTTTGATTTAGTTCCATATACAGTTTCTTAAACATTTTAAAGCTTTTTTAGTTCATTATTTCTATGGTTTTACTTGAGTGTATACTATAAATTAGTTTGGATCATTCCATCGAGTTTCTTACTGATGGTATTTTATCCAATTCTCTACAATCTTTTATACATTGAATCCATGTTAAACAACTGGCATACAGGTTTTTCAACCTATAGGAATTTCAGTTTTATAGAGATCATCCTTTATCTTAGCAATTACCATGTTTTATCTTTGTTCACTTTATTTTTTATTTTATTATTAATTAGTAGATAACATTGTATAGGTTTGCTTATTAATTTACATTTTTCTGTATGTGTATGTTTTTGGCTTAACATGTAAATTAAAAACCAATTATCTTGTGTATTTATTAATTGATGGCTATCTTTTTGAAATCTGGAATTCAAAGTATCATATATGATCTTTCTATTTAATTCTACAAAAGGTATATCCCCTCTGGTCAGTAATCCTACGGGGCAGTTTGTGGCTAAAGACTTGACAATATATAAGGATTGTGCACCTGTAGCAAAGCTTCAGTCATCAAGGACACACCTTCATGACTATCAGTCAAAAAAAGAGTCAACGAAAGGCGCACTGATAGCATTTCCCAATGATAGAGCTGCAAGTATCAGGCCAGGAGAACGTTATGAACTCTACAGGTAACATGTGATATTAAAATTTTGAAAGATATAGCCAACATGATATGCAGAGGTCTGAATAACTCCTGATGTCAAAAAATTAGTAATGATGACAATAATATTTTATCTCTTCATTTACTTTTACATGGAGTGAGATGGTTGTTGAATGGTACTGCATTTTTAAAAATTAACATCTCATCTCTTCCGTATATTTGATGGAAATAGAATGATATATAAAATAATTCTTAAAATATACCAATGAAAAGTATAGAAGAAGTAAATAATCACCTTTGGTATGTAACAAGTGCTCAGGATAGTCATGTTTATTAAGTATGGTTGACAAATTCAGTTTCTATAAAAAATAAAATTGGGTGAAACTAATTATTGTTATTGTCAGAATCTTTGTTTTCTCTCTCAGAGACACATTTCCAATTTCTTTCTCCAAACTGACCTGAGACTTCTCAGATTAGAATAATGAGAGTTTATGAAATTGAATTTAAATTTATCCAAACATCAAGGAAATCACTATTTTACCAATGGTTAGCCAAATATTGCCAAGATATATTGACATCTTTATCTGGGCTCTGAGCACAGCAGTTTTTTGCATATTTGAGTCTGAAGTAAATTTCTCCTCTACTTGCTGTATGCTGTTCATAGACTGTGCAAATTTGATATAACTCTGGACTTTCTCCACTTGTCTGTTTACCTTAAGGAAATCATTAGGCTTGCTTAATTTTGCACCCAGTTTTTTGTAGTATCATTTGATTTGTAGGCCTTTTTTTTATTTATCTAGCGAGAAAATTGTAGGTTTTTTTATAGAGTATCTTACTGCTTTTATTTTGCAAAATTTTTCCATGTCTGCCTTTTAAAAATTTGACAAGTTAAGTAAAGTACAGAAACAAAAAATAGCTAAGACTATTTAAATCAGTATATACTATAAAAACTGGTATGTTACCTTCTGGCTCATTGTATCCCTTGTCCCCTACAACAGATGCTTCTGAAATATTTATATATGCTTTTCATCTCTTTCTTAAGGTTATATAAATATGGATATATAAAGATATAATATCTTAATTTAATATTAACAGTTTGTTTCTGAGTTCATATTGGTTAAATTGTCTAAAATTGCCAGAAATTTTAAGAAATAAAACTTTGCATTGTGTTTATTTCCTATGGCCATATTTATTTATATCAGTGAATTGTTTTTCACATTAGTAGAAAAAACTGAGTTGCTTTATTTTTGGCTAGTAATTGGTAACTGTATGTAATGAAAGATATTTTATGATACTGCATTTGCATGTTGGTAATTGTAAATGCCATTTAGTGTTCAATGCACCCTAAGTTTTGTTTTGGAGAAGCAAAAAGGTAGGGTTTGTTGTTGAATTGTGTTTAATGCAGTATGTCCTGTGCTTAGAAATCCATCAGACATATAGTTAGCACTCGGTAAATATTTTAGTAAATAAATGAGGGAAATGTTTTATTCACATGTAAATTTTGTTCCTGGTCCATTGTATGTTTTTTTAAATCACTTATTTCATGCTGTGAGTATATTTGTAATTTTTTATTCTTTAAGGACCTGATAAAGATTTAGGATATAGTTATGTTAACAGTTCCTTGATGCTTAAGGTATTGAATCGACTATAGCCTTCTGTATCTCTCTCTTTCCCCCTCTGTCCAATGTCAAGTCTTTAGATATAGAAATTATTTCTAGATTTTAAAGATGGTGAAGACTTTTAGCGCTTGACTGGAAATTTAAGTATTACTATCTTTAAATAAATAACCATTTTCCCCTCTTACTGACTTACTCTGTTAAAACTTTAAATAGTTAAGGTTGTTTTCATGTAAACAGTGAAGAACTATGGAAAATGAGAAAAAAAAGGTTAATTTATAACTGATTTTCATTTGACTGTGAGAAATAAAGTATGAGTATGACTCTTACTGTTAGTCATATTTTCATTTGATTTCAGTGTGAACCTGCAGAAACAAGAAAAATGGTAAAGTTCAATTCCTCAAGCAGTATTCAACAAATCATAGTGCCCACACTGCTAGAATTATTTTTCATTTTTCTGATTAAATATTATTTTGACTCTAAACATTTATGAGTTATACTTTGAAAATTGATACACATGTACAATGTGTAAAATCATGTCAGAATAATGAGCATTTATAGCTTCTTGAATTTTTTTTTGGTTGACATAAAAATAAATGTAGTTATGAAGTACAGTTGTATATTCCAGTACATCTATATAATGGTTCATACTGAGGAATTAACTATCGAGGGTAACAATCTTAATTATAAAATTTGCTGAGGATTGAAACAGATAAAGATCAGAATAATTTTACTCTTTGTTTTTAATCAAAATTCATGGTAAATAAAAAGGAAGAACAGTAAGCCAGTTAATATGAGATGTAATTTGTGGTTTTTTAGTGGATTGTTTTCTTTCTGTTATTGAAGGTTATCTCATAAGCTCTGGTGTTGTAAGAAAGTAACATGTTAAAATAATTCATTTTGCTTTTTTGCTTATTTTAAATATTGAATTAAAAGCCATAAACTAAAAATAAAACACAACTGAGAGTCAGTTATTGTTTCTTAAAATTTGATCTCTCATGTAGAATGGTTCAAATTGCCTATGCAAAGATGGCTTTAGGTTGTCCTTAAGAAGAATGGATTTGCTTCAATTACATTAAGGAAAAAATTAGGCATCACTCTAATTCTATATATAATAATGTCTTCATATAGAATAGATTATGAAAGAAATAACTGGAGCTTGTTCCATTCAACATACTTTGTCTAACACTTGAGATAAATATTAACTAGTAAGCACTCTATAAAGAAAGAAGTATAATTATTGAAAAAATGTTTATATATAGATTTTAACACCAACTATTCATATTGTAGGACAATTTTCACAAAATTTCCAAGGTACACCTATATAGACCCTGATTTTGAATATACTGAATTTGAAAAAATAGAGAAGAGAGTACATCAAAACTACTACTCAAATCATATCAAATTTTTAAGATGTATACGCCTGCAGAAAGAAGCAGCGAGGTAAAGAATAATTAATTCCTCAGTCATGGTGCCCAGACAGCCAGAATTTTTTTTTTCTTGTTAAGATTTATTTTTATTTCAACTACTTAAGTTTGATATGGACATATATACATTATACATATATATATGCACTATATATAGTATAATATAAAATGTAATGATAAAATCAGAATAGTTAGAATTTCTGTCTCCTTAAACAATGTTATAGGTTTTTCATCAACATAAATATTGCACATATTTACTGAGGTCAGTGTGATATTTCAGTATAGGTAAATAATGTGTACTTGTTAAATAAGAGTAATTAACATACATATTTTTTATTATTACTTTGTGTTTGGAGGTTTGAAGCTCTTGTATTTCCTCAGAAAATTTATACATTAATTTAAACTATAGCCAACCCACTGTTTATTATTACTTTCCAACTGTGCTTTGGTGTCCATTTTCCCATCTTCCTGTATTATTCCTTACCTCACCTTTCTTAGCCTCTAGAAATCATGTACTATATTCAAATTCATTTATTTTTAGCATGCACTTATGAGAGAAAATGTATTATTGTCTCTCTCTGTATAATTCATTTAATTTAATGTAATATCTTCAAGTTTCATCTCTTTTGTTTTGAATGATACCATTTTATTCTTTGCATACCTAAATAACATATATATATATATATATGTATATATTTATTCATATAAACAAATATATACGTATACCCATTTATCTGTTCATGAACGCTTAGTCTGATTCTCTATCACATCTATCATGTGTAGTGCCACAATGAACATGTGTATGTGGGTATGACTTTGGTATGCTAATTTCATTTCTTTTGGGTATATACTCAGAAGTGGGATCATTATTAGTGATAATTCTCTTATCAATTATTTGAATACATTCCATGATACTTTTCATAGTAGGTATTTTAATTTACATTCCTATCAACAGCATATTCCAGTTCTTTTTTTTTGTTGTTGTTGTTCATGTCCTCACTAGCATCTGTCATTTTTGTCATTTTGATAATTGCCATTATAACTTAGGTGAAATGATATTTCATTGTGATTTTGATTTGCATTTCTCTGATAGTGATATTGAACATTTTTAAAATAAATCTGATCACTTGAATTTCATCCTTGAAGAAATGTCCATTAATATCAGTAATCCATTTAGAAGGTTAAATTTTTTGTCTTTGTTATTAAACTAGTTATTTATATACTATGGTTATCAATCATTTGCCAAATAAAGTGTGCAATTTTCTGCATCCTGCTGTTCGTCTGCTTTGTTGTTTCCTTTCATGTTCAGAAACTTTTTAGTTTGATATAATTTCATTCTTTTTCTGTTGTTGCCAGTACTTTTGAATGCTTTTTAAAAAATCATTGTTTATATCAATGTATTGGACTCTTTCCCCTTTCTTTTTTCTAGTAGTTTAGCTTTTTTTCCATCTGGTATTTTTTTATGGGATGCCAAAAGTCAAATTTCAGTTCTTTCCATGTGAATCTGAGATTTGGGGTGATTGCTTAGTTTTACTTTCTTTTTCAAATTTTATGTTTTGAATCACATTTTATTATATAGTAGAAGTAAGATATTGAAGTATTTCAAATATAGGACTTTTCTTTGCTGCTGTTTTGTTTGGCAGTGTCTTCAGTTGGTTACCCCAGAAGCAAATCTTGAGATGGGGATATCAGTGCCTGTGAATTATGCAGACTATACTTAGAGAAACTTATATGCAATTAGGGACATAGAATGGGGCAGGAAAAAGAGCTGAGGAAGAATATGTTGCAAATAATGTATGCATTCACCTTGATGTCCAAAATGTCTTCTGCATAAATTAGTTCTTCCTGCCTTGAGTAAAAAGACCATGTCTCTTGTGTCCTATAACTGGTCATTCACTGTGGTCTCTCTCTGAATATGGGACTGGAATGGAATATGCAGCATCTTCTATTAGCTGTTTTAGAAGGGATTCTCCTAAACAAAGGAATATTTCTACAGATTAGTGCACCAGTCTTGTTAAGTATATATGAATGGGACATCAGTAGCAAAGACTCTGGGGAATATTTGGATTCATTAATTTTCTAAAAGACTTGACCTCAACTGCTTCTTCTTATTATTTCCATAGGAAATGTGTGAATCCAAATAATGCTATAGACATAGCCATGCTGCCAGCCTCTGGTCTAAAGTCGCCCATACTCTCTCAAGAGGAAATACAAGAGGAGCATTCTTCAACAGAGTGTCCAATCACAACGAACCAAATGATATGTACCAGGGAACTGGCATCCAAGGAGAGAGTGTCCCTGGATAGAAAGGCATGTACAGTATTTTACATATTGACCATCATATTCTTTTTCTTCCTGATACTGGGAACTGAACTCACAACCTCATGCTTCCCAGGCAGATACTGTGCCACTGAGCTATATCCCTGGATCTTTTATTGTATTCTTACATGACTTTTTGCTAATAGAGAATGATGAATTTTGGAAATATGATTTTTCTTAGGATCTCAAAAGACTTAAGTCAAAGCCAGCCACTCCTCGAGAAAAATATGATTGCAATATAATTTTGACACCAAAGCAACTTTATCAAGCAATTGTTGGTAAGAATATACAGCCTTTATTTGTAAATAAAATTTATTAAAGTAGAACTTACATTCTTTATAATTCCTCAGTTTGAAATGTGCAAATAAGTACAGTATATTTAGGAAACACTGTAACAAGCCAGTTTTAGAATGCTGCCATCATCCCCATGCCTATATGCACTTAATCTATGCTTCCATTCCATACACCAGCTAACTGTTAATCAACTTTCTATAGATTTGCGTGTTCTGAGCACTCCATGTAAATGGAATCATACAATATGTGATCTCTCATATAGTGCTTGATTTGCATAGCATATTGTTTTTAGACTCTTCCATTTGGTAGTACTAATCAATATGTTGCTGTATTTTATATCTACATAGCATCGCATTTAGTGAGAATACTACATGTGGTTTGTGCATTCAGCAATTAATGGAAAGTGAGCTATTCCTAGTTTGAGGTTATTATGTATAATGATACTATAGTTGTGTGGGTGAAACTGTGAGTGGACATGTACTTAAATTTGTTTTGGTTAGATTTGTAGGAATATAATTGATGAGTTGTACTTGAAATTTATATTTAATTTCTTAAGAAATTTCTAAAATATTTTCCAAAGTGATTGCAGAAATTTACAATCACAAAAGCAATGTATGAAGGTTATATTTTCTTCACATTCTGAACAATATTTGTTATTCACTGTCTGATTATATCAATTTTAGTAAGTAGGAAATACTATCTCATTGTGTGTTTGATTTGCATTTCTTTAATGACTAAGGTGGTGATTTCCCTTATTAATTCAAGAAATGTTCATTTAAATTATATATCATCTTTGGAGATGTCTCTTTTAAATCCATTCCATAATTTTTAATTTGAATACTTTCTTTTTTATAATATTTTTTAAATTTTATAAACAAAAAAATGATAGAAATGATACAGGATTTCAAAACACTAGCTAATATATTGCATATGGTTATCTTAAAAGTAGTTGCTCAGATTACAGGATTTAGGCATAAAAATGATCAAGCATTCAAACAATGAAAACATAAACTATTTTCAAATGTATTTACAGAGATTAGTAGTTATCTAACTTGTATACACACATATATATGTATAATATATAATATATATAATACATACATAGAATATTTTTTATTCTTTTTCTCCTTTCCCCTATCCCAGTTGTTTGTTTCTTTTGAGTAGTTTCTTTCTATTTCTTTTCACAGTATCCATTTTGTATCTTATTTAATCTTTCAGGCTTATTTACATCAGGGAAACAATACAATATTTACACGTGTGAGTCTAGTTTATTGCACTTATAAGTATGGTCTCAAGTTGCACCCATTTTCCTATACAAGCCTCAAGTTTACCCTTCTTTTTAGCTGAGTAGTACTCCATTACATGAAGATATCACATCTTTTTTATTCATTCCATGGTTGATGGGCATTTGGGTTGTTTCCAAGATTTACCTATTACAAATTATGCTTCTATAAACTTGGATGCACATATATTTCTGTGGCATGATGTTTTCAGTTCTTCTAAGAAAATAGCAAGAATAGGAATAGCTGAGTTGAATGTGACTTCCAATCCTAGTTTCCTGAGGAATCTCCACATTGATTTTCAAAGTGCTTATACCAGTCTGCACTCCCACCAACAGTGGAAACTTGTTCCTTTTTCCACATAGATCAGATATTGTTATTGGTTGATTTCTTGATGACAAATGTTTTATCTGAGTGAGATGATATCAGTGTTGGTTTAATTTGCATTTCATGAATGACTAGCGATGTTGAACATTTCTTCATGTATTTATTTGCCACTTGTAATTATTCATCTGAGAAGTATGTATTCAGCTCAGATGCTAACTTTCTAATTGAGTCTTTGAATTTAGGGGGGTTTATGTTTTTCATTTCTCTATATGTTCTAGATATAAGTCCTTTGTCTGAGGGACAGTTGGCTAAAATTTTTCCCATTGTGTGGATTTTCTTTTCACCCAATTAATGATTTCTTTTGATGTGGATAAACTTTTTAACAAGATGAAATCCGAGTTGTTGATTCTCTGAAGGACTTCTTGTGCAGTTTGCATTTTGTTTGTGAGCACTTTGCCTATCCTACGTCTTCAAGAGTTCTACCTACCTGCTCGTCAAGTAGATGTAACGTTTCTGTTTTAATATTTAGATTTTTTAAATAAATTTTACTTAAGTTCACGGTGATATACATGTGTCCAGTGTTAGTCTCCAGCTTATGGAAAACAAATTTTTCCACAACATTTATTAAAGAGGCTATCTTTCTTCCAGTGAACATATTTGGCCCCTTTGTCAAAATTAAGGTGGCTGAGTGTCTTTGTAGTTGTGTCTGAATTTTCTATTCTTTTTCACTGATATTCGTCTGGTTTTTTTTTTGCCAGTGCCATGCTGATTTTATTAGAGTAGACTTGTAGTATTCTTTCAAGTCAGGTCTTGTGATGTCTCTTCCCTTGCCTTTGTTGCACAGCATTTTCTTTGCCATTCTAGGTTTCTGCCATTTCAAATGAATTATAGGAATGTTTCCTTTAGACCTGTGAGGTATGCTAATGCTATTTTGATTAGGATTGAATTAAATGTGTATAACAGTTATAGGAGTATGGTCATTTTCATAATGTTGGTTCTACCTATCCAAGAGCAAGAGATATCTTTCCAACTTCTGATATCTTCTTCAATCTTGTTTAGTGTACGATAGTTTTCAATGTACAGATTTTTTACAGCCTTTGTAAGATTGATTCCTAAGTATTGCATTCTCTGGATGCTATTTGGAAAGATGTTATTTCCATGATTTCTCTCTCAGTGAGTTTGTTGTTTGTGAACAAGGATGGTATTGATTTTTGAGTGGTGTTGTATTCAGCTGTGCTGCTGATTTGCTTATCAACTTTAGTAGTCTTTTGGTGGAGATTTTGTGGTCTTCTTCTAATGTAGAGTATCATGTCATCTGCAAAGAACCATAATTTAACTTCTTCCTTTCCTATACTTGTTTGTTTTATTTCTTTTTCTTGTGTAATTGTGCTGATTGACATTTCCAGAGCTGTATTAAATGGGAGTGGTGATAATAGACATTCTTGTCGTGTTCCTTATTTTAGAGTGAAAGTTTTAGTTTTTTTCTGTTTAGTATGATGTTGACTGTTTGCCATAGATGGTTTTTATCAAATTTAGGTAGAGACCATATGTTCCAATTTTCTGTAGGGTTTTAATCATGAATAAGTTTTGGAATTTATCAAAAGCTTTTTCTGTTATTGAGATTTTAATGTAATTTTTGCCTTTGGCTCTGTTGATGTGGTGTATCATGTTTATTGATTTGTGTATATTGAATCATCCCTGCATTCCTGGGATGAATTCCACTTGGTCATGGTATATAATTATCTTTATGATTTTCTGCTTTCTCTTTGCTAGTATTTTATTGAGACTTTTCACATCTATGTTCATTATGGAGATTTGCCTGTAGTTCTTTTGGATTGGAACTTTTTCTCATTTTGGTATCAGAGTAATACTTGCCTCCAAGAATGTGTTAGGGAAAATTGTTTCCCTTACAATTTCATTAAAGAGTTAGGGAGTATTGGCATTAAATCTTCTCTAAATTTCTTAAAGAATTCAGCTGTGAATACATCAGGACGTTGGTTTGTCTTTGTTGTTATGTTTTAAATTACATACTCAATTTGAGTAACTGATATTTGGTTATTGAAATATTTTTTATCTTTTGTCAACTTTGGTAATTCATACATTTCTAGGAATATGTCCATTTCTTCTGTGTTTTCCTGTCCATATGAGTAAGTATTTTCTAAGTAGATGTTAATGATCTGAATTTCCACAGGATCTGTAGTAATTTCACTCTTTTCTTTCCTCATTACATAAATTTGAGGTTTTTTTTATTATTGATAAGGTTGCTAGTGGCTTATCAATTTTATTGTTTCAAAGAACCAACTCTTTGATTCATTAATTCTTCTTATAGTTTCTTGTTCTCAACTGTGTTAATTTCTACTCTGATCTTTATAATTTCCTCCCTTCTTTGTGCTTTGGCCTTGACTCATTCATTTTCTAGATGTTTGAGATGTAGTCTCAAGTTGATTATTTGTGTTCACTCTCTATTCCTGATCTGGGAATCCACCACAGTATATTTCCTTCTGAGGAGCTCTTTCATTGTGTCGCACAGTTTCTGGTAAATTCTTTTTGCATTTTTTTTTTGTACTAGGATTGAACTCACAGCCTTGCACTTGCCAGGCAGGCACTTAGCGCCACTGAGCTAAAAGCACAGCCCCTGTATTTGCATTTTTGTTTGCTTTTGGATATTGTTTAATTTCTTTTTTAATTTCCTCTCAGACCATTTGGTTGTTCAGGATGGTGTTATTTAATTCAGTATATTTATGGAGTATTTTCTATTTCTTTTGCCAATTTCAGTGTACCATTCTCAGATAATATGCACAGGATAATTTTATTTTTTTTTGCATTTACTTAAGTATGTTCTATGGTCTAGAATATGGTCTCTTTAGAAAAAGTTCCACATGTAGCTGAGAAGAATGTGTGTTCTGATGTTGTTCGGTGGAATACTCTGTGCATGTCTACTAAGTACTTTTGTTCACAAGTTTCATTCACTTCTGTTATTTCTTTGCTGATTTTTTTTGTCTAGTTCATCAATCTCATTTTGACAATGGGTGTTCAGGTCTTCTGTTTTAATTGTAGTATTGCTTATTTGATTTTTCATGTCTATTAATATTGGTCTTATAGAACTAGGTGCTCCTATATTTGCTTCATACATATTTAAGATTGTTATTTCCTCTTAAAGTTTTTTCCTATCCAGTATGTAGTGACTTTCTTCATCTCTTTTGATCATTCTTGAAGTTCACATTGTTTGCAAACCAAATAGCTACCTCTCCTTTTTTCTGGGCTTCTGTTGCATGAAGTGTAGTTTTCTATACTTTGACACGCTTGTCTATGAATTTCCTTTTGAGTTACATGAGTTTCTTATATAGAACATATGGTTGGATTTTTTTTTATCAAGTCCACCAGTCTGTTTCTTTTAATTGGTGAATTGAGACCATTTACCTTAACGGTTATAACAGATATGTATTTTTATTTATGTCATGTCATCTTTCCACTATTGGTTCTTTACCTTTCCCCCTCTGTTTAATTTTTTGTCCTGCTTGAATGGATTTTTCTACTGTTGTTCTTCAAATTGTCATTTTTATCTCTGTCTAGAATACCTTTCAGTACTCTTTGTATTGTTGGTTTGGTGGTCATGAATTTCTTCAGTTGTTCTTTATTGTGGCAGTATTAATTTCTCTATCAGTTTTAAAAGATATTTTTGCAGGATACATTAATATGGGTTCAAAATTGTTTTCTTTTAGCACTTGAAATACTTCACTCCAAGCTCTTCTTGAACTTAGTGTTTGTGTTAAGAAATCTGCTTTGATTTTGATGGGTTTACATTTAAAAGTCATCTGTTTATTTTCTCTAACAGCTTTTAATATTCTTATTCTGAATTTCTGGGATCTTCATTAATATCTGTCTGAGTGTAGATTTATTTTGGTTAAGGCTAACTGGTGTTGTGTTTATCCATGTTATGTATATGTAAGTTTATTTTCCCATACTTGAAAAAATTTTCTAAAATTATTTCTGTAAACAGTTTTATCATGTCATTTGTATTGATTCCTTTTTTGTTTAACCCTATTACTTATATTGTTTTCCTTTGCAACATATTGCAAGTATTGAATAGTATTTTCTTGCTTTCTTCTTATTTTTACAAATTTTCCATTCCTGATCCCTAGCTTCATTCTTATCTTCAAGGTCTGAATGTCTATCTTCACATTTGTTAAAGTGGTTTTGCCAGCTTTCAATGGAAGTCTGATTTCCTGGATATCTTTGAATATTTTTTTATGCAGTATAATTGTTTCCTATATAGTTTATTCAAGATTTCCATCATTTTCCAATACTGCTCTTTTTTATCTTTGTCTTCTTTATTTATGCTCAGCATTTCTTTCATTATGTACAACATTTCTTGTTTTATCTGGCAGATTATTTCTGATCTGATTTCCTTTACAAATCTGTGGAGTTGTTTCTTTACTTCATTTCCTAGTATTTCAGAAATTTAAAGATGTGCTACATACACTTTCTTCTATGTCTATGTCTCTTGGACTTGTTTGAAATGGGCTGGAGGTTTTAGATTGCATTTCACTCCTTTGTTTTGTCATTTTCCTGTATTCCGCTGGAGCAACTTGATGCCACATTCCAGTTTCTTGCTGTGTTGGTCTTGGCTGTCTTTCCAGGAGGGGGTCTCCCTGGCTGGGCGGGGATCCCTGGGTGGGGCTTTGCTGAGCCCCAGGAAGCACACCAAGGCTCCTATATGGGTTCTTTTTTTACAAACACCTCCTCACATTTTGTTACTATTTGATTTCAATTATTTTTGGTGAAATATATTTTAATGTTTCAATTTCCATAAAAATCATTATATACCTATCTACTTGCAAAAAATGTGACTTGTTGGGCCGGGGATTTAGCTCAGTGGCTTAAGTGCCTGTCTGGCAAGCACAAGGTTGTGAGTTCGACCCTGGGTACCAAAAAAAAATGTGACTGGTTAAAAATAAGACATGCTTGTGTATTTTTAAAAAGATATGATACAAGCATATTTTCTAAAATTACAAGGGAAAAATACATTTACTTCAGATTGAAGGCCAGAATGACTTGTTATAAGGTACAATTTTAACTTAGGACAGTATTATAGTTGAATTTCATATGCTTCTAATTGTCTCTGAAACTTTACCATTTATACAAATTATTCATTATTTTCTTGTAGTTATTTGGCTTCTGTAAGCCTTGGTTACCTTAAAATTGAGTTCTTTATGCATAGTTGCACAACTTTCTATATGATTTATCTAAACAACATTTACATATTCCATTTGTGGTGTCCTGTAGTATCTCTCTAATTCCAAATAGTCTTAGGTTGATCTTCTAAGAATTATGTAGTAGTTGCTGGACGAAACTTTGTCTTAGTTTGCTATCCTTTTAAAGGTTTTTTTTAATATACTACTGTGTGATTCCATTTTGTCCTTGATTCCTGAAATTCTATCTTCACATTAATAATTTTATCAATATAATCATTTATCCCCCATTTTTTGTATAAGCATTTTGCTGTATCACATATAATTTGATAGTTTTCAATTTAATTTAGTTCAGTGGGCTACCTGCCTAGTTTTTTTTAAAGTTTCTCTTTGAATCATGGGTTCATTAGAAATGTGTTATTCATTTATTTATTTATTTTAGTGCCAGAAAGTAAACTGAGGACCTCGTGCTTGCCAGGCAGGTGCTGTGGCACTGAGCTATATCCCTGGCCCAGAAGTATGCTATGTGCATAGCAAGATTTCCTTTTTCCTTTTCTTTCAAGATTCCTAATTTTATTTCATTGTATTCAGTGTATAGAAATTCACAATTCAGTCGTTTTACATTTGTAAAGATTTATTACATTTGACTTGAAATATGGTCATTGAATGTTCTATATCTGTTTAAAAGGAGGTATATTCTGCTATTCTTGGATGAAGTATTTTCAAAATGTCATTTGGGTCCCATTTAGTTAATGATATTCCTTAGTTATTCTAAATTTAACTTTCTTGTATGTAGTGATTCTGACAGTCACCAAAGAGAATAATTGAATGTTTAAAGAATAATTGTGGACTTTTCTTATTTTTTGTTTTACTTTAGTTCATGTAGGATTTTTCCTCCCTAGATTTCAAATCTCTGTTGTGTGCTATATACACTTTTAGAATTACTGTGCTTTCTTGGCCTTTCTTATCATCAAGTGATGCTTTCTATTTTCCATGGCAATTTTCTTTAGTATAAAACATATAATTTTAAATATCACATAACTTTTTATGAGAAACCCAGTGTACAATTAAAGAGCTCAAGATACATAGAAAACGGAAAATTGGGACAGTAATCTTTGGTAAATGGAAAGGGTAACTTATGTTAGAGGGATGGGGTAGGGAAGGTAGGGAAATGGGAGCAAAAAGAATTATCTTAAATTATGTGCTCATATCTACACTCTCCAATGAGTGTAATGAACGTACTAATAAAATGTATTAATATTTTAAAAACATATTTTGTCTAATATAATTAGTAATTCTTCCTCTTGTTTTTGTTTGTAATGTGTATATTTTTGAGTAATTTTACTGTTTTTATTTTAAAGAAAAAAACACAAAATTTCACAACACAATAATATTACAGTAACAATGGTTAATACATTGCATGTTGTTGTCCTTAAATTAGTTACAGAGATTGCAAGATATCGGCATTTAATTATCCAAACTATATTAGCACATTGTTTTTTTGACCTACTATATATGTCACTATATTTGTGGAATGTTTTTAGTGCATAAAATAACACGCTTTCCATTATAACACTTTAAAATTGTTGCATTTTGGTTTTTACACATGATGTAAGAATTGATATATTAGGGTCTTAGAAAGTCTTTCAAGATTATTTCTTTATATTTGTTCTTTTAAGTTGTCTTTAGTTCTTAGAAGTTCTCGCAAGACAACAAAAAGATTTTGGGAGTTGAATTTCATTAAGCTTTTTGAATCTGTAGGTTTACATAATTGCTAAATTTGAGCATGTTTTACCGTTTATTTCTTCACAGACTTTTTATTTTCAAGATCCTTCACATTGTTCTCTCACTTCAGGACTTCAGTGACATTGTTCTAAATGTGTTTGTGTCATCCTCTTTTTATCCATTCTATTTTATTTCTTTGTTTCATTTGGATAAATTTGAGTAATATTTCCTTAAATTCACCAATATTTGGTACTCCCACTTTATTTTGTTATTGAACCTATCCATTAATTTTCTATTTAACTGATTATATTTTTCAATGTAAAAACCCTTTTGGCTTTTAATTTTGTGCATGCACTATATGCCTGCTGAAATACTTTTCCCATTTGTTGTGCATATTTTTAATTGCTTATTCAACCATTTTTACTCTAATTTCATTCGAACATTTGTCAAATAATTCCAACACATGTGTCATTTTGGGTGTCAGAAATTTTGAAATTTTTATGATTCTTGGTTCAAGTAATTATAGTTTGTACACTGTACATATTAAGTCTTCTATTTTGGAACACAATTTATTGGGTATTGGAACACATATTCTAACCCATATTTATGTTGCATGACAAAAATACTAATTTAGTTTACAAAATCTTTGCAATGATACTTTAATTCTCTTTCTTTGTGTACTACTCAGAGGATAATTTGAAACCCAGTCATTATTTAACAATGTATTACTTTTATTAAGACATTTACAGAATTATTTTTTATTTTGGTGGTGTTTTTGTGACTGAATTCTAATTTTATTGTGCTGTGATCTGATAATATACATGTGATAATTACCCTTCTTTCATATTTAAGTAACCTGTATTAATTGGTATGTGATAGTCTTGGATAAATATCCATGTGTTGCTGAGAAGAATATGTATTTTATTTTAGAACTGTAGAATACTGTGCAAAATCTACTAAGTCTGTATGTTTGAAGATGTGGTTCACCTGCTGCTTTTTTGGGTTTCATTAATCTACTTGTAAAATTGCAATATTGTAGTCACCTTCTGTGATGCTGTTGATGTTTATTTGAATTTGTTTCCAATAGTGTTTGTTTTATAAAGTTAGGTGCCCCAATATTCATTGTGTATGCATTTACATTTATCTCTTCTGTTGAAATGTTCCCTTAACTAATATGTGGTGACACTGATTGCCTGTTCTGAGATTTTTTAGTTTGACATCTACTTGGAGAATAAGATTGATACTCCTGCTTTGATATCATGATGCATGAAATATATTTCTATCCTTTGATTTTTTTGTATGTGAATTTCATTGGAGGTTAGATGTCCTTCTTGTTCTTAGAAAACTTTGATTTTTTTCTTTTAATCCAGTCTGAAAACCTCTGTCTTTTATTTGGTGAGTCAAGACATTTTACACTGAGAATTATTGCTGAAAGTTAGTGACATTTTTTTCTGTCATTGCCTTATTTTTCTGTGATTGATAGTTTTTCCTTTTTGTTTAACTGGCTACTCATCAGAATTTTGGCACTGTTATATATATTGGCTCTGTCTAAGATATCCTTGAGAATTTTTGGAATAACAGTTGGTATTATGGATTTCATAAATTGTTCTTTGTCATGGTAGAATCTCTTTTATCCATAAATTTTGAGAGATAATTTTGCAGGATATATTAGTCTTGGTTGGAAGTTGTTTTCTTTTAGTGCTTGAAAAACTTTACCCCAAGGCCTTTTGCCTTTTACAGTTTATGTTGAAAAACCTGCAGTAATACTAGTACTCTGAAATTATAAATTATTTTTTCTGACAGCGTCAAGTTTTTTTTTTCTTTTTGTTTTATTCCGTGATTTTGACAGTGATGTGGCATGAGGAGCTTCTCTTTCCATTGTAGCTATTGGCATTCTGTAAATCTTCTTTATATTTATGTTGGGTATTTTTCTCCATACTTGGATCATTTTCTGAAATGATTCATATAAACGGATTTTTAAATTTTTTCTCTGACTCCAATTTGTCTTGTGTTAGTCTTAGTGTCATCCAGTAGTGGTTGGATCAATGTTCCTTGTTCTCTAGTTGTTTTTAAAGAATTTCTGTGCTTCTGATCAGACACTTGCTCCTCACATTGGTCACTTGTGCTGTTCATATAGTCAATATACGTCTTTATCTCTAGTATTTTTGTTTGACACCTTTTATAGACTATATTTTTAAAAGAAAATTTTCCTTTATATTTTGAAACACTTTAGTCAGTTCTTCTCATATTTTCTTTGACTCTCAACCACACTGGTATATTTGTTAATTCCACTACACATTTATATCACGTTTAACTTCACTGAGTTTTTCCTTCCTATTTCATCATTTTATGCATCTTAGATATTTAGTATTTGATTTCCTTTCTGTTGATGTCACTTGATTCAGCTTTGCCAGAGTTGGGCACTTTTTTTTGTACTGAGGATTGAACTCATGACCTTGCGCTTGTCAGGCAGGCACTTATGCCTCTGAGCTAAATCCCCAGCCCCAAAGTTGGACATTTTTGAAGGAATTTTGCTTCCTTATTTTTTTCACATTCCTGTTTGTGTGTGTGTGTGTGTGTGTGTGTGTGTGTGTGTGTGAGTATGTTGAGGTGTGAAATGAAATAGAGTGAAGACTTTGTTGTTGGTATGAACATCAGTTTAGGTTGTTTATGTTTCCCAGTGTTGTGATCATGGCTTTAGTTTTCAATACGTTTTGTCTGCCATTTAAACATACTCATTTTAATGGCAGTGGAGCCAGTCACTGTGTTGTAAGGGAGAATTTCTACTGGTTATAACAGCATCCACAGATCCTACCATGCATCAGTCATAAACATTCAAATTTACTTTGACAGTTTTGCCCATTCTTTAATTGTAACTTCTAGAATATAATTTGCTGCTCATAGTGTTTAGTCTGAGGAGTGGAGGTAACAAGGAAGGAATAAAGAAGAAGAAAAGGGAGTAAGTAATAACAAAAGTAAATAAAAAAATGTCTTTAGGTAGAAAACAGGAGTTCAGAGTCTAAGTGTTATTTGTACAGCTGGAGTAAGGATTAGTGTTGAGGGGGATTTCAGAGAACACTTGTGGTGGGTAGAGTGATTCAGATGGAAAGAAGTATAATAATAGATTGGAGGAAATTCTGTGGTAGTCAACACATTTTAATATATTTATACATTATTTTGTTTGTATCCTCTAAGCACAATTCTGATAAGGGTTACCCCAGTATGCCTTTGAATTGTGCCACTCATAAAAGTCTGGTCTATTCATATTTTAATACATATAAAAGCAATATATATATATATATATATATATATATGTATATATATATATACACACACACACATAGCATAAAAAGTGAAGAGGAAGGGATTGGAAAATGAGGAAAACAAAAGAAAAACAATAGAGAGGCAAGAATGGTAAAATGAGAAATAATAAGATTTACTAGAATAAAGGAAATAATGCATTGTAAAGAAGCATGGGATGAGGAAAAGAAAGAAAAAAATAAATACAATGATAATTCACAACAGACAGATAATCAACTAAAGAAGCACTCCCCATACATCCACTGTACCATATAGTCAGTCCCTTAATATTGTGGCCCTTACTTAATTGCAGGCAGCCAAATGGGTTTTCCCCCAGGAGACTACATAACTTTCTGCCTTTGATTGGTGAGGACCTGCCTCCTAAAGGGAAACTGTGCTTTGGGCATGGCCAACTGAAGACCTTTGCCTCTGTTCATACATCTGACGACTTCAAGTGTTTTAGGAGAGAGAGGATGTGATGTGGTTTGTCTGTCCCATGGTTCTCTGTTATCTTTTGCCAGTGATCTCCCATTCCTGCTTCCTTCCTTGAAGGGAAATCTCATGTGCATGTCGATGATCTCTTTCCAGGCATCTTGTTATATCTATCTGGATGTGCTTCTAGAGTTTTGTGTACTTGTAGGTGGGACTTTTGGGAGGTGACTGGATTTTGGAGGTTTTTGTTGTTTGCTGTGGGGAAATCTGGTTTGAATAGACATATAACTGTCGACATTGCCTAAAAAAATCTGTTTACTTTCCCTGCTACTCTTTGATCTCTCTGTCTGCTTCCTTCTGCCATACTGTAAACCATTCTCCTCTGCCATGCCCCTCTGTACTGATTCCCAGCCTTGAGCTAACTATATACTGAAACTTCTACAAACCATATGCCAAAATAAATCTTTCCTCTTTTAAATTGTGGATGTCAGCTAATGTGCCTCAGTGATGAGAAAATAATTAAGACAGATCTTTTGCCCAATATATTATCAAAAGCCCTCTGCCCTAGGTGACTCTCTTTTCCTTAAACTTCAGATCTTTTTCCATACCTGCTCTATGACTCTAGAGCTCCATTTTCCAACCTGTTGAAGTTGACATGGTACTTAGATTTAGCTGAGTGCCTGCTTTGCCTTTGTGGGATGGTGGGCAGTGGGCAGGATTTCACCATGCTTTGATCTTTCTGGTGATTGGAGAAATGATAGGAAAGCATTCACTCTGCTCTGACTCCCTTGACTCCCTCTTCCTCATGTCTTCAGGGGTATAGCACCTGTGGCTCGCTGCCAACAAGAATGATTCTGCCCACAGCTTGTGCTGTTCAGCCTTTCTTTGTTAATGTTAGATTTCCCTTAGTTAATTCTCCGCAGAGGGTAGGATGACACAGGGCCATAGTGTTCCCTGGTATTTGCCAGCTTTCCTTTCCCTGGTTGCAGTCTGTTACTTCCTTGGGGCTCCAACTGTAAATTCCCATGCTGTGTTTTGTCTTCCAAGTAGGACAGAAAGTATGTAAGAATCTTACTCCACTATCTTGCAGTGCTATCTCCTTCTCTCAGGCTTTTAAAGTCGTTCCCATGATGATGTTTCCTAGGAAATGCTGTGTTTGAGAGGGGCAGGAGCAGCAAACCAGGATTGGTTCTCTTTCCTTTTTTCAACAACTTAGATATTTGGTTCAATCTAGATAATTTATCTTTTAGGTTAATTTTCTGCATGTGGGTGTATTTGCCTTCCTCCATTTCCAAATAGTGTAGCCTGTGTCTCTTATCTGAGCTTCTCCAGTGTAGCTCCTTCTGTATTTGTCATGTTGAAATCTCTCTCTTCACCACTTTAACGGGGAATTTTTGGCAATGTCTGATGGATGAATTGCTCATTTCTGTAAATTATGAATAATTTAATAAAATAATTTTATTGGGAGTAGAGAGGTTACAACAAAAGTAGTTGAGTGTTACAAACAAGAGTAGTTGAGTGTTAAAAATCAGTGTGCTAAGTTTTATTTTACTTACTATTTTGTCATACAACTTTCCATATAATTAGAATATATTCATTTAGAAATTTAGGCAAAAATTTCCAAACACCACGTTATAGTAATTAGATAAAAATGTATTTAATAATTTGTGATATTTTAGTGAAATTTTCAGTATCATTTGTATATAATTTTTTGAAAATACATTTTGAAAACATACAAAATAAATGAATGTATTTGCCAACATTAAACTCAATAATTTACTTTCTTTTTTTAGGTCCATCTGTTCTTAACTTTGGTAATATTTGTGTGAAATCCACAAATACTCATTCACTGCATATTATTAATATGCTAACTTTGCATATTTTGATTCATTTAAATATTGACTTTGAAGAACTCCAGAAAACTAAAATATTTTCATATGTGATTCCACCTACATGCAATACTCATATTCCAATAACATTAGAAGCTTCTAACACTGGAAAATTTTGGAGGTAAGATTTTATTTTTCAAGTTTCTTATATTAGAATCATGATGGAGTATGTTTTTATTTACCCAAATAGTTATTTAATATACTATATTTGATTGCATAATGTAGAACTATATATACATCAATTTGTAGATTTGTAGACTTATATTTTAGTAATTATCCATTTCTCTTTCATAATCAGTTTGAATTATTACACACTATGAATTAAACATGTATATTAATCGACAATACCGGCATCTTTGTACGTAACTGAATTCTGTAACTACAAAGACCTATTTCCAGTTAAATTTGGATTACTTTGTTGTGTTTCAGATCTTTCAGCTACACAATAAATGGCCTACCTGCTGGGCACATTTTAGTGACGGCCGAAGTCCTGCCTGTAACACTAGAGCTATCTTCACATGAGATAGTGTTGAGACCACGAGGCTTCTTGTTGAAAACATGCTTCTGGGGAACAGTTAGGTTGTATAACCATCAGAATAAGTCTGCCCAATTTGGATGGCAACCTGTAAACTCATTACAAGGGACAGCATTTTCCATTCATCCAGCTAAAGGTAATGGTTGAGTCTATTCATTTGATTTATACATACACTTCATTGACTCATTCATTCATTTATGCTTTGGGGCATTAATCATTTTCTGTCCACTTGGCATTTTTTCTTAAAGCATGGAAGTAGCCTTGATAACTGTCTTTAAGGATATTTATTCTTGCATACATAAATATGATTTGAAAGTATGAATGCTATACTAGTTAAGATTCTCCAGAGAAACAAAACCAACAGGAGACAGAGATAAGGATAGAGATGGAGGTGGAGCTGAGAAACAAAGATATTTTAAGTAATTGGTTGAGCATCTTTGTGTTCTGGTAAGTCTGACTTTTCCAGTGTAGCTTGGGTCCTTAGAAAAGAGTAGATCTTCAAGCCAAGGAAATTCTGCAGGCAGAACTTTTTTTCCTCAAGGTGTTTTCATCTTTTAAGGTTTTCATTTTATTGGGTAAGACTTGCCAAAATTATAAAAAGTAATCGGAATGTTAATTTTCTGATTATAGTCATTACACATATACACATATAACTTATCAAATTATAACACTTTAAATATATGATCTTTGTCAATGTTTTTAAAAATTTACAGATTTAAATATTAATTACATCTAAACACATTCATAGCAAAACCTAGATTGGTATTGACCAAATAATGGAGCATCACATTCTGATTATATTGACAAATAATATTAACAACCACCAATATTAATGGACACAGTGATTTTTTTGTTTAGTTTCATATGATAACTATGAAGAAATATGACCTTGAATAACTTCAATTTTTCATGATTGAGGATTTTTGAAATGTTGGCAGATTACTTACAGTAAATATTTGGTACATCTAATAAACTACAGCTAATAAAATTAAAATGCAAAATTGTTATTTAATAAGAAAATTAATAGTGAAAAATGTCAGACTTACTGTTTTTGATGGTCATTTGTATTTTTCTTGGTGTATGTGGTACTGAGAACTGAACCTAGGGCTTCACACTAAACTATTACCACAGCCTTGTTTTAATGTCGATTTTAGTTTTTGAGACAGAGTCTTATTAAGTCACTAAATTGCCTAGGTTGTCTGGGCTCAGTCTTGCAATATTCCTTCCTCAGCTTCCCAGAGTTCTGGGATTAAAGGTGTGCACCACCGTGCCCAGCAGTCCTCTGTATTTTTTAACTACCCTCTTAACTTTGCTTGTCTGTTCTTTGGAACTTGAAATTTCATATAATAAATCTGTCGAAACTCTGGTAACTGCTAAATTCTGACTTGTACCAAGCAGCCTATCAGATTTGTCACACGTAATTTTGATGTGCTGTGAGAACCTTATGAAGACACATGGTATCATTTATGCAAATGAAATGGCAAGTTACAAGTGAATGACCAATATGTCTTCAATTTTTGTACAGGTGCCTTTTCAGGTAGATGGAAAGAAGTACATCTTTGTATCTACAGTGGCTTATGTGGCGTTTTATAAGAAACTGAAGTATAATTCTATGTGAATGGAAAGTGACACAAAATTTGGAGTCTGGTGGACTTGAAAACTAACCTCAGCTTCTCACTAGTTATTTTATCTTGATCAGAGTACTCTATTAGTCATAGTTTCCTACTCTGTAAACTGGAGGGATAATATAGATCATAAAGATTAAACATATAGGGACAACTCAGAGTGGGAAAAGGATTTTTGCCAGTTTTTCCTCAGATAAAGAAAGCACTGCCATCTAGAGTATACAAAGAACCCAAAAAATTATACTTCCCAAAGTTGAAAACTCAGTCAAAAATAGACATTTGACATAAATAGGCACTTCTCAGATGAAGAAGTAGAAATGACAAATATATGAAAATATTATACATCACTGGTCATTCGAGAGATGTAAGTTAAAACAATGCAGAGATTTTATCTCATTCCAGAAAGAATGACCATTATCAGGAAATCTACCAGTAACAAATGCTGGAAGGGACGTGGGGAAAAAGGAACACTTCTCAACTGTTGGTGGCAATATAGACTGTGCAATGACAGTGGAAATCAATGTGGAGTTTCCTCAGAAAACTAGGACTAGTGGTTCATTTGGACCCAGCTATTCCCTTTCTTTATATCACAGAATTATATGCATGCTTTTGTTGATACTGGCACCGTTTGTAATACCTAAATGTTGGAAACACACTGAATGTCTATCAAACAATGAACAGATAAAGATGTTTTTATAGAATGGAGTATTACACTACCAGAAAGAACAATAAACTTTAGACATTTCTAGGTAAATGGATGCACCTTGAGACCATAACCTTAAGTGAAATAAATTGGAAATTCATGTGTAAATACTGTATTGTTTCTGTGATGTAAGAAACAAAAAATGTAGAGGAGAACCAAAATGTAAAATAGATATTTTGAAATAGGAAGAAATCGTTCAAATGAGAAGGGAAACTATGGATAGGTGATGGGGAAAGGAAAAGAAAAATAATATGAGAAAAGAATGAAAAAGTAAATAAAAACTTATGCAAATACAGAGAAGGATTGAAAGGGTAAGTGAGTGAAAAAAAAGAATAATCAAGTTAAATTATGGGCAAGTAGATATCCCCTATAATATAGGTATTCTTTTTGTATGTTTGAAATGTACCAATAAACTTATATAATAAATTTTAAAAACGTTTAACATATGGAAAACTTATGTAATGCCTAACAGATTATATAATAATGTGCCAAATAATTAGATCACTGTGTGATTGAGAATACTGTATAATCGCTTCTCCTTTTTCCTACTGAAATTGTCAGAATAATAGCATGCAGTTTTTTTGCTCTCAATCTCTATTATGAGTTCCTAACTTCCTGTTTCATTTCTTCCATCTTTATTTTCCTTTGTCTTTTTTCCAATTTATAAATAGTCATTATTTAAGGTAAAAATACTATATTTCACATCACAAAAGTTTTGGATTGTAGACATGTTGCTCTCCCTTTATTATCAAGTGAATGTGAGTCAGTTTCAAATATATATTTTATACACTTTTATTGGTGTGTGGATTTATTATAAAAATAGCCATGAGTATTAAATTAAATTCACTCACTTTTAATGTGAATGTATTGGTGTAAATGTTGATTAAATTTAGGAAGTTGAAGAGCAGGTCTGTCTTTTTATTAGAGTTGGAAATTGATGATATGCCTGTATTAACCTGGATTGATTTACCTACTGGTAAATCTACCTCAGGTCATAATTAAATATGTGAAGTAAACTTTTATCAGTATTTTCCAGATTCATTTGACTAAGTATGGTAATGCTGATAATATGAGGTTCCATCAAAATAAATAATTAATGAAGAAAGAGATCATATTTCCATACATTTACAATATTCTGAGTATACTTTAATTTTGTTTGAATACTAATATTATTCCAGTTACACATTATGATCAATGCACTGGTATTACCATAAAGGTGTGTAAAAAGCACAGAATGTTAATTTTTTTCATTCATTTCTCCATCCTAACGAGGACTAACTGAACTGGTCTCACCCTTGTGGTTGCTATGGAAATTCAGTGATGATAACCTTTTTGAAAAATATACGTAGCTTTACAGTATTTATCATAAATTGCCTCACCAGATATGCTTCTGTTGGTCTTTAGAACCATTATTTTTATAGGAATGATTTCAGTATTTGCTTACTTTCCTTTGAGTCAATGCCCTGAGACATTTTTTTAACCAAACAATGACCAAGTCATAAACTCACAGTTACTAAATTCCAAATAAAGTATTTGTGTGAGCAATATTATGATTTAAGCTGATTTTCTATTCTATGAATACAAATAGCACAGCACTTAAATCTATTCTGTATACTATTGAGGAAGATGTGTATTACATTAATTTGCGTGTATACATAGATTTTTCTTCAGAAATTCAGATAATACTCAATTTTATATTTTGTGTCTTGTAAGAAGAGAAAGTGACTATTATCAGGCTACTTTCCCTATGCTATAATTGAGTCTATATCCTGGGAAAGACATTTAATCATATTCCTTTATGTCTTTTAAAAAATAACATAATAATTTAAAAATGAAAACCTATTTTGTTTCTGTCCTTTTTCTTTGACATATGGCTTGCTTTGGATTTGTGTTTAGCCTGCATGTATTCTAAGGTGAGAAAGTAAGTGTAATTCATGCTTTTCAAGATAGAAGTAACTTATAATTTATTTTTACATATTTATTAACCATGCATCTGTTTATTCTGTTTCTGAGGTAAAACTGACTTTAAAGTTGATCTTTTCTATAGGTATTATTCATGATTTGTTCATTTTTCTTCTTTGCTTTCTGTATCTTTGGTGAAACACTGACTCAATCCATTCTGCAGTTGATGGACATTTTGATTGTTTCCTAGATTTAACTATTAAAAATTGTGCTGCTATAAACATGGGTTCATGTATATCACTGTGACATGAACCTTTCAATTTTTTCTTTTTCCAGCATAAGATTTTTGTCCACTTTGTTGAGTATCAAATAATTGAAATGTGTCTCGGGATGTTTGTTTATTCTCTACTCTGTTCCATTGATTCTTGTATCTGCTTTTATTCCAGTAGCTTGCCATTTTTATCACTACTGCTTTGCAGTATAACTTAAACTCAGGTGCCTTTAGGCTTCTTGCTTTACCATTATTGCCAAAAATTACTTTTGTTAATTATGGGTCTTTTCTGGTTCCATATGAAGTTTACTATGGTTTTTTCTAATTCTGTAGATATGCCATTAGTATTTGGATTTGGACTACATTGAATCTGTATAACAATTTTGGAGATATGGTCATTTCGACAGTATTAGTTCTACCTATACAGCTGTATGAGTTATCTTTCCATTTTATGATATCCTCTTCAGTCTCCTTTTTCAGAGTACTACCGATTTCTTTGTAGAGGTCTTTCACTTCCTTGGTTAGGTAATTCCTAGGTGTATGCTAATGATTTTTGCATGTTAGTTAGGTATCCTGCTACATTTCAGAAGTTGGTTATGAATTCTAAGAAGTTTCTGGTGTCATCTTTGGGTTTTCTATGTAAAGTATCATGTCATCTAAAAATATTGGTAATTTGAGCCCTTCCTTTCTTACTATATGTATTTCCTATATGTATCTTTCCTATATGCGTTTCTCTTGCATGGCTATTTTTCTGCTATGGTATTTTTCAAGTACTATGTTGAATAGAAGTGGTAATAATGATATTCTTTTCTTGTTCCTGACTTTAGGAGGAATGCTTTTAGTTTTTCCTACTTGGCTGTTGGTTTGTTATACGTAGCTTTTATCATATTCAGTCAAATCCTTTCTATACCAGTTTTCTTCAGATTTTTTTCACGAAGGGGTTTTGGATTTTGTTGAAGGCCATTTCTGCATATGTTGATACATTTTTGTCCTTGCTGCTGTTTATGCGATGTACTATATTTATGGACTTACTTATGTTGAAACATCCCTGTATCTCTTGGATGACCATGATCTTTATGATGATATGATGCTAATATCATCATAAATATTCTATTTGCTAATATATTGATGAACATTTTTTGCATCTATGTCAATTAAAATGATAGGCTTATTGTGTTCTTTTTAAATTGAGTCCTCACGCAGTTATGCAATCAGGATGATACTGGCTTCCATGAATAAATTTCATAGCACTGCATCTCTCTCAATTTTTTTTGAAAAACTTGAGCAGTATTGCTGATTTAACATCCTTAAAGCTCTTGTAGAATTCAAGTGTGAATCCATTGGGTCCTGGATTTTTTTAGCTGGTGGATTATTTATTACTATTTCAATTTCATGGCATGATATTGGATTGTTGAGCATATGTATGTCTTATTGGGTTACTTTTGGTAATTTTCATGCATTTAGAGATTTATTTCTGCAAAGTTTGCTAATTTAAGGAGCACAATTTTTCAAAGTAGCTACTGTCTTATGAATTTCAACAGTGTCTGCTGTGATTTCAACTTTTTCATTTCTAATTGCAGTGATATGAGACTTTTTCTCTTGGTAAATCTGGCTAAGGGCTTGTCTGTTTTACTTATTCTTTCAATGAATTATCTTTTCTATTTTTTTTTTATTTTTCACCCGCAATCTCATTGATTTTGGTAATTTCCCTCCTTAATTTTGTTTTGAGACTGGTTTGTTATTTCTCAAGTATGTTAAGATTTCACATAAGTTTATTTAATTGGGCTTGGTTTTTCCCAGTGTGGACACTGATTGCAATGAGTTTTCCTTTTAAAATTGCTTTCTAGTACAAAGTTGTCCAATCATTGTCTTACACTTCAAGAAAAATTGAATTTTTTTTCTTTTATTTCTTCTTTGGACCATTGGTTGCTTAGGAGTATACTCTTAATTTTCCAGGAACTTTTGCCTTTTCTGAAACTTCTTTTCTTGTTGATTTCTGTTTTCATTACTCAGTGGTCTAATAGTATGACATGGATGATTTCAATTCTTTTATATTGATGTAAGGCTTTGTGGAATAGTATGTGACATATCTTAGAAAAAGTACCATGTGCTATAGAAAAGGATGAGTACTCTGTTGTAGAGACTTGGAATACTCTGTAAATATCTATTAAGTACATATGTTCAAATTTGTGGCTCAGATCTGATATTTTTGAATTAATTAAGCTTATTGTTACATTTTAGATGTGCATCATGATCACATTCATCACAGGGAATTTATACCTGTACATGATATATCCTGATTCTTTTTCCCCATTCCCATCTCCTCCCTTCAACTCTTCTTCCCCTCCTTATTTACAAAAGCTTTGTTTCAATTTTTCTTTCTTGTGATTCTTTTCCCTTCCTTTCTTTCTCCTTCCCTCTATGTTGATTTTTTTTGTTTAATTCTTCTCTTTGCTAAAGTGATGTGTTAAAAATCCCTTATTATGATCATGATAATGTTTATTTTATCTTTTAATTTCAGCAGCTTTCTTTTATGAATATAGGTACTGTGGGGTTTGGTGCATTTATGTTTATCAATATTCTCTTTTTTTGAATTGTTCCCGTGACTGTATGTAGTGATATTCTTTGTATTCTCCAATGAGTTTATCTTGAAGTTTATCATGAAGATCAAGTGTAGGAAAAGATTTTCTAAAAGGAACCTCAGATGCACAAGAAATAGTGACAGGAATCAACAAGTAGGATTATATCAGACATAAAATCTTTTGTAAAGAAACATAATCAATTAGTAGAATTAACACAGAATGGGAAAAAAAACTTTCCCAGCTGCTTCTCTGACAGAAGACTAACATATAGGATATATGAAGAATTCAAAAAATAGAAAATGAATAGACACTTCACAGAGGAAGAAATACAAATGTTCAACAAATATGGGAAAAATGTTCAACATTTAACAAATTAAAACATTGTTAAGTTTACATATTACTCTGGAAAGAGAATGACAGTCATTAATAAATCAAATAACAAATGCTGACATGGTTGTAGTAAAAAAGAAACCCTTTTATTGTTGGTGGGAGTGGAAATCAGCATAACTGTTATGGAAATCAAGATGGAGATTTCTCAAAGCATTAAAATTCCAAATTCTGTGTGACTCAGTGGTCCCTTGCTAGCTATCGTCCCCCAAAAGCTTAAGACATGCCACAGCAATACTTTCATGCCAATATTAATAATGGCACAATTCATAGTAGCTAATTGCTAAAACAAACTGTATATCCACTAAAAGAGAAAGAAAATATGGTATCTATATATAGCAAGGTACTACTCTGTTATGAAGAAAAACAAATTTGAGACATTTGTAGGAAAATGAGTGCACCTGGAAATATAATTCTGAGTGAAATAAACCTGACACTCAAGTTAAAATTCTATATGATATCTCTCATTTAAGAAAAGAAAAATACAAAAAGGATAATAAATCGTAGACAGAAGGGGACAAGTAGAAGAATCTCTTACAATAGCAAAGTGGTTGAAGGAATTGAGGATGAGGGGTGAGAAAGGGGAGAAGGAAAAGTTATCACATTAAAGATATACCACATAAAGGATCTTAATACCCTAAATATATGTAAACATTACATGCCATAACATGAGCTAAGATTAGTAATATCAAGAGTGAAAGTCAAGATAGGGAATTAGAGGAGGATGGAGGAGAGATACAGGGAAGGGGAGGAGATTTTTAAAAAAGAAAACTGTACATACTACAGTTTGTTTCTTTTTGGTACATGAACATGTAGTATGTGCATGTACAATAAGATGATTGTAAACTGCATGTAGTACAACATGTACTAAGAAAATAAAAATTAAAGGGTTGGTTAGAAGTAGAAGAGGATGGATCTCTTGCACTGGAAAATGACCTGAAGGGACGGGTGAAGAGGAAAAAAAGTAGAATAAAGATATATGACATAAAAGAATCTAGTAGCCGCAGTGTATGTAAATATTACATGCCATAATGTGAGCTAAGATTAATAATACCAAGAAGAATTAAAATTGGGATAGGGGAATTAGAGGAAGGAGAGTGAGGGGAGGTAAGGGGGTTGAAAAAGAAGCAAACTGTAGTATATACATGTATCCCCTCACTAAAGTGATTGAAACTGCATATACTGTAAAAAACTAAGAAAAATTTTCAAAGTTAAAAAATATCCATTTGAACAGAATTTTTTTTGGTTCTTGTGTGTAAATATGCATATATATATATATATATATATATACACACACATAAACATTTCATGGTATATATACATTCATATAATATATAGAACTTAAATATATTTGCATTAAGACAGACATATTAATATATAATATGTATTAATATATATTTGTTTAGCATTAAGAATGATACTTTGCCTTGGGTATTTTCCATATCTTTAAGTAAGTTAATTAAATTGCTCAATGTCTAAGCTAGTAAGTGGCAAATTTGAATCTTGAACCAGGAAGACTGGCAGTAGCATTTATTCTCTTTTAACCACTATGCCATAGAGTGCCTTTCCACATTTAGAAGGTCATATACTAAGGAAGAGAAGTATAAGTAGCTAGGAGACAATCTGGTTCTTGAAGTCCTAATAAATCTGTTAAGATAGCCCTAAAAGTTCTATCCTTAGACTTTTTATCACATAATGTAGACCCCTAACTTTTTAACCTCTCATGACAAAACTTTTTGTTACACTCAAGTGAAATCTTGATAAACCTTCAATGGACTGCTAGTCACTCCATAAATAGTTCACTTCCTTTTTTAAGTTAGTGTGCCTAGATTAGTGTTGGCATTCAAAAGAGTTAATGATATCTGTCCCTGTATACTTTCTAAGTGTCATGCACTGACAATACCCTTACACGGGTTATTATCTTCCTATAACAACCAAATTGACCCCAGCTAAATGTGTGATAATCATTCTTCTTTCTCATTCAGTGTCCAGTAACCCTGAATTTCAGATCCTCCTCTTTTATGAAGAAAGAAGGAAGTAATTTTCCCATCAAATATGCTATTCCTTACTCCAAAGGAGATGATGAATATAAATAAGTGAACTATCTCAGACCAAGCTTTCCTGATATCACATGAGTTCTCAATGCATTTTAATTATAGAAATATATTAGTTACTACTAACTGTATGTGATTTTATATCTCTCACTAGGGATTTATACATATCAAAGTATAATTTTGAGTAATGGTAATTTGTTCCTGTGAAAGTTGATTGATGCTTATGAGTATTTAAGAAAGTTGGGAAATAGAGGAAACATTGATGAAGGAAGAATGTTTTTTTAGTTTTGTATTTGAAGCATTCTCTAATCCTAGAATATTTGCTTCATTGGCATATTTGTTATTGTGTTTCCAATGTTGACATATTTTGTCATATATTTTCATTTGCCTATTAAAATTGAGAAGTATGGTATAGATATTAGATTTTAGTCAATTCCTATAAGTATATTTTAAACAATTCCTGTAAGACTGTGTTCATTCCATATTATCTCACTTATCATTTTCTTATTATAGAATTTAATTTGAATAATTTGTTGTATAATGGCATTGCACTTTTAGGCCAGCTGTGATTTTCAGTAATAACAAAAATCAATTTAATACAAATGTGATATACATCTTCTTTTCTTCCTGTATTCTCTGTAGGCATTGTTGAAGCGTGTTCATCACTGGAATGTGAAATAACATGGCACCCAAGTTTCACTTCTCCAGAAAGAGGAAAATTTATTCTTCATGTCATTGATGGAAACACATTAACTTTGCAATGTATTGCAAATGTAATTATTTCTCTTGAACTAATTTTTATCTTGATACTTGTAATTTTTGAGTATTTGCATATGAATAAGTATCATATATGCATAAATATATAATGTATAGAAAAACTGACTTTTTATTCCATATTTAGTTAACCAAATTGTATTAGGTCTTTCATGGATCTTCTTGCCTGCTGTTAATAAAGGTTTCAATAAAAAGTAATATTATATTAATTTTAAATTTAAGAGGTTTTTGAAAAAATATTAGACTTTCAGAAACTGTATAAATGCATAATATCATCAAGTGAACCACTTGAAATAAAATTTTTTCATTAAAAGACAGCAAAGGAAAATATAATTATATTTGGCTACAGTAGTATTGCAATATTAAAATTGTTGTAGCTGAACCTTATAATTCAGTATAAGCTTGATCATTCAATTTGCATAGCAAAAATACAGATATGTTTACTAATGTAGAATATACTTCTTAAAAATATGAGCAAAGTTAAAGATACAATAAATAATTTTATAGTTTATTTCTGTTTCTTTTCTTTTCTGTTTTTCTTTTATTTTTTTCTGGTTACCTGTATATTTTATTTGTGTGTCACAATTCCCGCCCAGTGTTCTTAAAAATTTAAGATAAGACAAATGCAAGTTTACAAAATTCCCTTGCTACTTCCAAGATATAATAGTGCTCCTTCATGTTTTAGCTGGGAAGAAACTTACAGCCAAAAGATGTGAGAAATTTACTAACTGTAGTGATGGAAAATGACAGTCAGAACACTGTATTTTTTCTTCTACCTCAAGATTGAAATAAGATGACTCCTACTGGTTTTCCTTATGTATAAATTACTTAATAACTTTTTAAACTATCTATTAATGGATATATACAGAAATTAGCACACTTGAATCTTCACAAATTTCTAACACCTTGTAAACCACTACAAGTTCAGCTTGATCAAGAAACAGAGCATGGTTTGTATTACAAAAGAAACCTCATCACTCCTAGTTCACATTTCTGTCAGTCTCTCACAGGGTCACCACTATTCTTACTTCTACAAATGCAGATTAGTTTTATTTCTGAACTTCATACACATGTTATCGAACCATATATGCTTTTTCATGTATGGGTTCTCTCGATCATTAAATTTATATTAATTTATGTTGATGCATATGACTGTAGATTATTTACTCTCCGGAATAATATCCAATTGCATGACTTTACCATCACTTACCCTTTTATACTGCTAATAGGGAAATAGTTATTTCAAATGTTTGGCTAACATAGCCAGGCATAATGACATACACATAATTCCATTCACCCAGGAGGCTGGGATAGGAGTACCATGAAATTAAGCCAGTCATGCAATTTAGCAAGATCTTATCTTGCAATTATGTTTTTAAAAGAACTGAAGATATAACACATTCTGCAGGTTAAATCTCCAGTATTGCAAAAAAGTTAGCCAATATAATAATTTTCTATTACCATTCTTATGACCCTCTTTGGGTAAATATATGACAATTTTTAAAACATATAATTATGTTCAATAAGTTTGCTATTATAGGCTTGCCAACATACTCACTGTGCATGTGTTTTTTCTAATAGACAAAAGATGAAGAATGAACTAGAGTTAGCATTAATGACAGATACCATTTATTGAGTAATTATTGGTTCAAGTACCATGCTGTTTGTGTATTAGCTAATTTATTCCTTTTAAGAACCCTATGACAAGTTTACTATTTAGTCAACTGATGCGTGAAGAAAAAGTGTTCTCTGATTTACTAGTTTGTGCAGTAATTTGTGTGGAATGAGGAAGGGGATACCTGTGTCTACACATACATACGATCTCATTGTCAAATAGGTAAAATGCACATTATTAGTATGTTAAGCTCTATGAGAAAACTTCCACTAGAAACATTCCTAGATAATTTCACTTAGCAACACGTTTCCCACATTTGGATGACCCTTGAGCCCTCTTCTTTTATATGATATAGTAACATTGTGTACATAATTAAGGAGATAATAGCTCTAAGATTTTTTTTCTGTAATTGACAAGGTGGTTTCTTAGCCCTGCATTCACTTTTGCTCTAGAATCTTACTCACAACATCTTTCTCAGTTTGGGAAAATATTTTAAATATTTCATTTTATTGTACTTTCTGTTAAGCATATCACAATATCTCAAAACATTTAATATTTTGAAATGACTTTGAAGCTAAAATTTGATTTATATGAATGAAAATATATTTTTACCACGAGTCATTACTTTTCCCTCTTGCCATTTGCAGTACTGAGTTTTATTACAGTAAGGGTTTTATATTCAGTAGTAAAGATACAATACTAGATTAATGCATCAAAATGATGTATGAAATACATTTATATGTGTATTTTAGAGTTTGTGAATGTTAGGTAACTGTTGTATGACTTCCATAATCACTTTAAATTTGATTTCTTCAGCTGTGGAACATGACAATAACATCCATCAATTTATCTAACAATTATTACTTAGTCTATACTCTGTATCAGGCCCAATGCAAACTATATTTAAATGTGAGCAAGATAGTTTAGCTTCCCGTTAGGTATTTTCTAGTCTGATGCATTCTAGTGTAAATGCAAATAAACAGCTAATCAAATTTCTGGTTCATATTGGGAACACAGTAAATGTATGATTATCATTAGCATCATGATTATTACCACCAAGTATATACATACCTGCCTAAAATATCTAAGTCCTAAATATCTAATTATGAGTAGGACTACCTAGTTAGCCAAATAAGATTTCTCTTATGACATTATCACTGTATTTTACCTGGATTGTTACAGATTCAGTTTAATTAAAAATAATTTAGTAGCTTGAATAAATTTTAATCAAAATGAGAAGGTAAAAGCATGATTTGGGATCCATTTTTTATGTTTAACATATTGGATAAATGTCACAAGAATTTATCATTTGTCTTTCAGCAATTTTATCTTTAGTTAATATATTTACAATCAAAACATTTCTTTATGTGAAAAAGTTAAATTATTTTATTTACTCTTACTGCATTTTTCCTTTTCTTCCTCTCATTACAAGGTTGGTAAAACTACAGTCACATTTTTGGAGCCAAGGATATTGTTTAATAATAGTCCTCAAGGTTTAACAACTTGGAAGAAAGCCATTCTTCATAATGTAGGACAAAACCATGCATTTTTCAAGGTGATTTAAAATTTTGGTCATTTCTTATTTGAATCAGTTTGTTAGTGTGATGAATCATCTGAAGATAATACTTTGTTCCTAATAAATAGATTTGTGCTCATTTTTAAATTTTTTGCATAAAAATTTCTGAATACAACTAAACTGGTCTGTCCTTTTAATTTTCTTTAAGCATTGTTTCTTTGCCTTCTTTCCTTTCTTAGATTCCTCCTGTCTTCTCCTCTTCCCTATTTTTCTCCTTTGGTCTGCTCTTTAATTTTATTTTTAAAAGTATTTGAAAAAGCTTTTAAATATACATTATTAATTAATACTTCATTGCATAATTAGTTATATGTTTTGTTTTTCTCTTTATTTCCACTCTATAGTCTGTGCTGTTCTTTTTGCTGAGAGTTGGAAATTCCTTGTGGTAGATTCAAACTCTGATATTTTCAAACAATATTACAAAACCATTTTATGTCCGGTGCCCAGGTATTCTCTCTACATAGTAGTATAGATGCTTTCCTGTGAAGCTTTGAAGTAGTAATTTTGAACATTGTGTAGCATTTATACAAATTTTCAATTACAGGTTTGTGACCAGAGTCTTTTGTCTACCATTACTGTTACTCCATCACAAGGAATAATTCCATTTGGGGGAATAACTGCTCTACACATCTCCTGTACACCCACTGTTGCAGAAAAATTTGATACAAAAGCCAAGGTATGTGTATCTGTAGGTGTTTTTACACTATAAGCCTATACTTATTTTTTGATTCTGTAAAATATTCAAAGTAGCAGGTATACTACTATAAAATATTGCACACTTTCATTCTTAGAAAATTTATTTTAATTATTCTGTTGAACAATTGGGAAGCTATGACACTGAAAGGAAATTTTTAAATTTTCTATTATTTTTGTAGAAATTGAGTTAGCTCAACAGATATATGAAATATTTTAGATATCAAAAATTAAGCAAACTTATCTAAATCATATAAAATTAGGTACAGCAGAGATTGATGGGTATTTACAGAAAATGTGTGTGGTGGAAGTTGGCAATGGGAATTTCTACTAAGCTGAAATGTATACCTTTCATCAATATATGACTCATAAAATTATTTGGTGATATTTGGCAACTCTGAGTCTAACAAAGCCTCACTGATCATACAAAGGAGGATAGGTTTTTCATAGCATTAGGTAGTTTAGGAAAAATGAACAATTATAATAAGTAATTCTAAATAGTTTTGATAACTATATGCATTGTTTGCAAATTATATGCACTATTAAAATCAAAATTGTATAAGACAAAAATTTTACAGGTATATTTTTGAGGAATTATGTAATTGCAAAGACATTACATTGATTTTAGGCATTTCTCAAAACTGTATTTATTCAGACAAATAAAACACGTAAGACCACACTGTGCAAACTTTTATTCAGTTATAAAACTAAAGGAGTGGAATACATTTATTCTTCAATATGGTGATCAGATATGTACATTTTCTCACATTAGAAATTGTACATGCAACCGTCATTCAAAAAGTGAATGGTTTTAATTATATTCTCCAATTTATTTTTATAATTACCATAACTATATGTGATTAAGCAGTATGCAGCTTAGTCTAATGAACATTGATTTTCATGACCCCAAAAGACTGAGAATGCTGACATATTTTTATAATTATCTATGCATTGAAAGAAATTTATAAATTATACATTGTGTCATATTATTTGAGACTTGGTCATAAATCTTGCATAAAATTATGGAGAAAATGAAAGTAAGATTTTACTAAAACTAATTTGCATTTTATTGTAAACAGTTAAATTTTTACCACCATTACTTTGTGTAACATTATAAAGTAATGAACTTTATTTATTCATGCATTTATCATTCATGACATACTCCAGTCTGTTTTGTAGATGCTAACAATGCAAAATAATTAGTGTTTTTAATCCCAAAGAATTTATAAACTGGTGAGACAGTCCCAGAAATCAATCACCAATTTAAATGTAGTATAATAAGTGCTACAATGGAAGAATACATCAGGGTAAGGGATGCAGGAATGTTACTCAATCCAGGCTTAAAATATTAGCGATTTGCTTATAATAGCTAAATCTTGGAAGCAGTCTATATGATGCCAATTGACAGATGAATGGATAAAGAAAATGCAGTGCATATTAGTCAGCCAAAATAAGAATACATTTGAGTCATTTTAGGAAAATATAGTTACCCAAAGTCTATAATGCTAGGTGAATTAAATTAGGCACATAATGTTAGATATCACATGGATCATCGTATATGATAAACACAAAATATAATTTAAAGTTAAAAATAAAAGCTAGATGCTGGGAAACAGGAAGAAAAATTTTGTGTTGATGGGAATGAGATCTGGGAATAGGCAAGATAGGGGGCGTAGGGGAAGACAAAAGGATAAAGATGTAAGCACTACTTTCCACGGTTAACATACTTATTATGTATTACAAATACACTAATAAAATAATTCAAAAGAAAAGAAAAAAGGTAACTGAAGTTAAGAGTCAAGTAACTACTTTTAAAATTAGAATGCATAATGTATTAACATCATGTATAAACATGATATATTTACTGTCTTATTTTGTAATAAATTTTTGTTTTTCATAAAATAAAAAAAACATAATCACAGTGGTTTAAAGGGAGTAATGAGTTGAGAGAAGAAAGGAGGAAGGAATATTTAGGAAACAGTCAGTAGCATAAGTTTAGGACTAAAAGAGAGATAGGTGCAAGGCATATATGACAAGATATTTAGCACGACTTAATTTACAGACTGCATAAGTGATAAGACGAAAGATGTACTTAGAAACCTGTGTAACTTTTAGGTAACACAGTGTCTTAATGACATTAGGAAATGGAGCCTTCCTCTTACAAGCTAGGAATTTTCACCATGAACATTTTTCAATGATGTTTTCATTTTTCAGAGATCATTTTGTTAATAGAGCCATAAACTAGGGTTTTAAATATTAATTACAGAGTTCTGAGGCCGATGAAGATGTCCAGGCAAAAAAAAATGACATTCTTCTTCAAGAAATCAGACTCCAGACAATTTCTAGTGAAATTTAACAGATGACTACATACATTTTGGTTGTTGAAAAACACATCTAAGTGAGAGGGGCAGTCAGTGGTGAGATAGTGACGAGAATCAGTGTGGAAAGGTCAAAAGATGAATGGCTGGTTTTAAATGGAAATGCTTGTTTGATTTGAAAACGTCTTTTGGATCACCATGTAGAGATGTGTGATGCAGAAATAGTCACATAGACATATGTACTACTATAGAGGCTAAGGATTAATCTCAGAGGTGACAGTGAAGTTTTAAATGTCTTTAGAAACACCTAGAGGAGTATAAATGGATCAATCTGTTATTAAGTGAAATGTTAGAATGATATACATTGGAAGAATTTGAATGGAGGGGAAAATAGAGAGTTTGAATTGAAGTTGCTCAGGAATTCATTACATATCAAAGCTTGTCAATATCTGTAATGTGATATTTTGGAATTCTTGTCTTTGCAAAGTGAGAAAGAAGGGATTAGAGGGGATTGTCAGATAGATAAATGAATGTATGCAGTCATATGTTATGTATTTATGATTGGTCATAATATCGGGGGGGTTAAGTCTCTGGAATTGATAAGGTCAAGGAAATAATAGTCTAGGGTGGTGATTAAGTTAAAACAACTAGAAGTCTTGAATAAGTAAATAATGATGAAGTAGTGATTAGAAGTATCCCATGGATGTTTAGATTTATATGACGTTAATCAATGAAAAACTTGTCAATATGCAATTTCTTCTGAATCTCTAAATTATGATCATTATAATTTTAGTTAAATATTTTGAGTATTATATGCATTTAAATAAAATACTTAAATAATATTTTAGGAACATATCAAATTTAATAACATAGCAAATTTAATAAGCTTTAATGAGCTGGCATATTGATTTCAGAAACAATTCTGATGCATTTTTTTTTTTAAATCGGTACCGGGGATTGAACTCACGACCGCATGCAACCGCATGCTTACAAGGCAGGCGCTTATGAAGCTGAGCTAAATCCCCAGCCCCCAGAAACAATTCTAAAAAGCAGTATTTTGTTGGTTATTTTTTTTACCTGTGAATAGTGTCACTAATTCTATGGAAGACTGAATTCGTTACCTTGATTTCTTAGGTAGTTTCTCACTTGTGGTAGTTTTGACTGGATGCACACTCTTCTCAGAATTATCAATTATGCAGCACAAGAAATGTGCAAACAATTGCCATAATATATTTTGTGCATTTATATTATGCTACTGTTATTTAAATTATGAACTGTTACATAAATTCTACATATTTTTAGCATTATATGATTGTATTTTAATATGGTGTCTGCAAACTTTTACATTTCTTCTAAATAAGGTTGCTATTCGCTGTGCAAATACTATAGACCTTAGAATTGGTGGATTTGGTGAAATGCCTGATATTGAAATTGAGCCGGTGAGTATGTTACCTATATGTGTGATCAGTGTATGAGTGTGTTGAATATGTCACAAGTTAATATATTTAAATTTTAAACATAGTTTACCATGCAGTAATTTGACATATAAATATTAGGGTGTATAGTATATAAGTGATGCGATAGTCTAATGAATGATTTCTTTACAAATTCACTATTGAGTGTAGATATCAAAGCAATGAAAATATCATTAAAATCATCTGTTGTTCACAATCCTATCCATCATAGAGATAATAATTTGTGAATGACACCATATATTGTATGTATAAGTGTCTTAATCATTCAGTAGTTTGTTCCTTTCTGAGCTTTGTAATAAAGATATGTGTGTAACCTTTGGTCTGTTGCTATTGAATATTGTGGTTCTCATGTTCTTTTAAATTATATGTAAATATGTTATTCATTGTTACTATATAATAATTTTTGTGAAAACATACTATAATTTATGCACTCAGTCCATCATCCATAAACATTTCTGTTTTTTGTTAATATAAAAAATAGTTATAACTATTTATATTCAAATGCCTTTATAGGAGTTAGAATTTCTGAGATATAAAGTATGTGCATGTTTGACTTTACAAGATAATTTTAAATTATTTTTAGTTCACTTTGCTCTCCATTCCATTGCTTTACAAATTGTATTGTCTGATGTAACTTTTGGTCAATTGAGTTTAAAATAATGGCTCACTGTGGTCTTGATTTGCATTTTCTGAACTACTGTCATATTTAATTTGTGATTTATTGTTTGTAAATAAAATTTTGCTCTAAAATTGATAGAGCACAAATACACACATGTACACACACCCACATATATATAATTTATAAATACACCATATTTTTTCCTGACCAGCCTTTCAAGAATAAGAATTATTCTCATCCATCCAAAGAAACTCTTCAAAGCAAAATTGCATGTCCCCTATTATGATACAGATGTTATAGACTTATAGTTTTAGAACATCCTTATAATAGCAGCTGTCATGTTACTTTAGGTTTACCTGCACTCTCTTTTTGTTATCCTCTCATTCTTTAACACCCAGCACTATGTCAGTGTTGAACTAATTTGAGCAGGATTTTAGAGCTAAAGATGTTGCTGGCTGCCTCAGGGTAAACCTCAGGGCTATTGCTTGCTCTAATGGCATCATAGAAATTCTACCTTAAGTATATAATTTTCTAACATGCCTATTAAGCCCAGACAGACTGATAGATAATACAAGTGATGAATGCTGGTCAAGCCCAGACAGACTGACAAATAATAAGCTAGCACATCCAAGGCTTATTATGATTCCTGGAGATTAAATTCTATAGAATCCAGAGTGTTATATTCCAGTGTATTTGTATACCAACTTAAAATAGTAGACAATATTGATAATTTATTATTTTATGTCTTCAGTGCAAAATCATTAGGGGCATGCCTTGCATGTTACAGTTAATTTGAATAATTTTGAGAACTTCATATTAATATGTATTTATTAATATATCCTTACTATTTTGAGTTTTAGATGTAGCTGCCTTTGAAAAGTAATACTATAACATCAAAATATATTTTCTACAATGCATTTAGCTTATAATAGCATGTAAGGACTTTGATTTTGAGTATATACCATAATCACAAGAAATTGTATACAAATGAGGACATAAGCAAGACAATAATGGGAGAATAGAAATGCATTTTTTACATATACAAAGCATGAGACTCTCATTTAGGATTTTGAAAGTTTCATATAAAAATTTGCATTGATATTTTATGTGCAAATAGTAGCAAATTGAACCTAATATATTACTGTCATTCAAAATACTGTTAAGAAATTTCCTATTAATGTTCTATGTAATTCTTTTATTAAGGAACTGTAGGGTATCTGTAGTATCTATCATAAGAAGGAACTTTAAGAACTTCATGGCCTATGCTTAGTATATGAGCTAGCATTCCGATATATTAAATAACAATTCATTGGCTAAGTGTCCAACACATACACAAAAGTAAAAATGAATTAATTCTTCCATAAAGATTCATATATGTAAACAGACTATGTGGTATCACAATGTAATTAAATTTAAGGAACAGAAATATTCCTGAGAACTGTGTGACAAGTTGTGGTTTGTTTAACTGGCCAGTGATGGATGCATAAAAATTTATCAGGCAATTGCTAGTCAGGTAATGTTCTTTCTGACAGAAGAGACTCTATGATTAAGACACAGAAGGGTGAAGTATCAGGTGTTGGCTGGAAACGACAAGTCTCCTGAAGCTTGAAGAAATATTAAGTGTTAGTAGGACAGTGGAGCTAATTGAAGCTGGAACACAATGAAGATTGTGAGGAGCTTTATGAACCCTGCTAATGAGCTTGGGCACCATCATGTAGGTGTGGGAAAATCATTAAATTTTAAGACAGGGATTAAAGTGGTCAGACTCTCAATTAGTTTAATAGTGGCTCTGTTGTGGAGAGAAGGCTTAGGAAAGTCAAAATCTAGAGACTAAATGAAAATTGATAGTTTACTAATTTCATGCCATTAAAACAAGGGTAAGAGGTGAATAAGGGGCAAAATTAATGTTATTTGATATTGATTACATATAAAAGATGAAAGAGAGGAAGAAAATTGTGATCTTTTATGGAATTCTGCTTTGCAGTTAATGAGTCCTTTGATAAATATGAAGGGCATATTTTAGTAGATATATTTAAGTAAACTATATTTTTTTCTTTTTAAATTTTAGACTGTATTTCATTTCAGTGGTACCTTTGTTGACACTACCGATATTATTCCATTTGTAATAAAAAACAAAGGTGCATTACATGCCACAGTGTATTTTGACCTTAAAGGCTTTCCAGAGTTTTCAATCAACTTCAAGGGCAAATCAGGTACATGTTTTATGCTTTATCATATTATTGTAAAGAAAAACAGTTTTTAATTGTTCTAAGATATAATAGTTAAAAATTTAAGTCAAGGACACTTATTCTTAAGTGTTTTCAATGACTCAATGTTTGATTTTCTAATAATCTATAAATCATTAAAGTTTTATTTCTAGAAATACATTGATTTGAATGTTAGAACACTTTGGTAAATACATGACATATTACTATATATATTATTGTACTTCAAAGAATGAGAGTCACATTCTAGAAATTAGAATGGTAAATAATACAATAACCCTAGAACATACAAGCAGTACACTAAAAGAGCAGGCAGATCTGTAAGCAAGAGCTATTTATTAACTTTTATCTGTGAAATGAAGTGTTATAGTACCATAAAAATATTTCCATCCAGGCGATGTTATTCTTAGGCTCACAGTTTAATAATTTGCCTCTTAGAGCAGAGTTAGGAATGTTCTAGGGGAAGACAAGATGAGGAGTTTAAGACGATGGATATAGAGACCAGTTAGGTATTACAGGAATATGACTAAGAAATATTGAGAGCCTGAACTCAGGTAGCCCAGGCAATGATGCTGAGAATAAAAAGGAAGAGAGTAAAGATATATAAATACTGTAAAATTAGATATGCTGTGATTTTATGACTCTAGTTATTGGCATTAGGAAACAGCAGGAAACTACCAGTAAGCTTTACTTTTTGATTTCTAAAAGGTCAGTCACTGAAAGTGAACTTTGTAGTTAACAGAATGTAAGAGTAGGTTTAGGATTAAGTAGGCCTTAAGTTTTAGGATTCTGTGGAATTGCCCAGTAAAGATTACAGTATGTAGCTAGAGCTACATGTAGAAAGTGCACTCACTTTTTAAAAAATATAGATACTGAAAAATTTTAACTGTGTTACTTTATTCAAAGTGTCCATATACTCTCTTATTTTTTGTTCTATGGATGACTGACTCTTGTTGGCAGTTCTTCAGAGCTACTTTATAGAGTCTCCCTTTCTTTCCTTAAGCCTTTACTCTAACTCAAGCCTCCTCTCTAGGAAACATGCTGTCTCCAAGGCTTCCTGCCCATACATGTTTAAGAGAGTAGTTTTGTTACATCAAAGATTCAGTCACATTCATCCTCCACTTAAAAAGTTTTGGAGGAGAGGGATGATATAATCTAAAGTATTTTATATACTCATACATGTATGAAAATGAAATAATGAAATCTATTGCTCTATATAAGCCATACAAACTAGCAAAATATATGTAGTGAAAAAAAGCCATAATGAAAACAAAACAAATGTAAATATCCTAGTTTAAAATAAAAAAAAGATTTGCTACTTTTCTATTACCAATAGTAGTTTTTTTCATCTGCACACATTATCCAATTGATTGAAATCAATTATGCCTTCTTACCATTCCTACATTAAGGCGTTGTGTGGTTTTATTATAGCACTAAAAAAATTCTGCTTGATATTAAAGGAAACTGTGTACATATTTAAACCCTACATGTTTAAGCTACATATGGTTAAGGACCATATTTATTTATTTATTTATTTATTTATTTATTTATTTTTTGTTAGCAGGGATCCAACTCACAACTTTGCGCTTGCCAGGGCAGGTGCTAAGCTAAATGCTCGGCCCAAGGGCCATATTTATAATTTTGTTTTCTACTAAAGTAGTCCAGTGTTGTGCTATGAAAACAATAGGTAAATCTGGAAATACACACTGAAACTAACTTGGTTATTTTAAAAATACATTTGTCTTAGATTACCGAGTGCATTTAAATTTTATGATTGGATATTAGCTTTGATTTTTAGAATCTAGGGACTGGGGATTTAGCTCAGTGGCATAAGTGCCTGCCTTGCAAGCAGGCGGTCATGAGTTCGATCCCTGGTACCGATAAAAAAAAAAAGAGAGAGAGAGAAATCCAACTGATTTTTAGAATCTTTCTGTCAGGAGTGATGTGATACGTTATCTAGTAACCTTATGCAGCAACTCTACCCAGTAAGTGCTTTCTATTGTTGAATATAATAATGAGATTACTCAGTATACATTTTTACATTAATAATGTTGTTTTAGATATGCAACTAACTGTATTATAATGTATATGTACATTTTCCTCTCCTGTAGGACATTACACAAACCCTGATGCTTCTCATATAAATTTTTTGGAGTTAGAAAAAAACTCACTTCTAGAGTGTGACTTAGTATTTGCTCCCAAAGAAGTAAGTTCAAGTTTTTATTGTTTATACTATTGGAGACCAGTGCAATTACAGATAATTCTAACCACGAGCCTATCAAAGATCACCTAAAATATTTGTCGTGGATCTTTTTTCTAATTATAGGCATGCCTAGCTATATCTTTTAATTTAACAAATAATTGCTAAGAATGTCTGGTTCATGATTGCAGAGTGCCTTGAGAAGTACACAGGGCAATGATTTTCTATCTTTTGCTGTGTCCTCTAGAGAATTTAAGATACTGCATAGCGTCTTGGTGTGGGAAGTGTAAGCTTCACAAAAGCTTCACTTATGTACAATCTGGTTCATGGTTTCTACTTATATTTGGGTAGTGTATGCTTAATGATCTTGAAAGTACTATTTGAAATTGCAAAGACATTTTGCAAATATTTAATATGAATTGCTATTATGCTGACTTATTTTACATTGTCCCTTGATGTTTAGTGATTTCAAAACAAACTAACAAAATCAAAGAAAACTCCTTACCTCGAATATTCCCTGAAGGAAAGGGCCTCACTGGCCAAGTTTTAGCTGTGTGTTTTGTTGTGCTTTTGCTTTGAAGCATTTGAAGTGAAAGTGCCAAGGAGAAAACTTCTTTCTACCCATGTATGGAAGAGTATGTTACTGCAGCATTCTACCAAACAAGACCATCCTTCCAAACAGTACTGTAGGGGTACAAGATTCTGATATGAAAGCTTAAAAAAATAATTTCCACATAGCTAGATTGATGCTTTTTACTCAATAACACTATACTGCCTTTAATAATGTTTTAATAATGCTAGTTTTATTGAAATATAAATTTTACTTTAGACAAATGTATATATGTATATCTGCTATTTAGTTTTTTGTAGGAAAAAAGCAAAGGACTGGAGAACAAGTTCAGATGTTAGGGGATAGAGAAAAATGTTGCGATTGTTAAATGTGGTACACTGTTTGGGGTAGGTTTTGTGGTGGTTCACACAAGGTGTTGTTTACAACATTCATTCTTACTTCATCGTAGATTAACATACGGAAGTAAGGAGCAAAGGCAACTTTTCTAAGATCTTAATAGTTAAAAAATCTCTTTAAAAAAGTTTTAAACACCGTATTAACTATACTCAGAGATGTACTAACTTATTCAGTTTCCACAAATTTTGTGTGGTTTTGTTGCCCATATTCAAATACAGTTTAGCAAGATTACCATGAAAATACAGAACATCTTTGTCTTTTAAAAGTAATCATAAGAATTTTACTTCAGGCTAATTTAGGCTGTGAAATTTTATCAGTGTACATAGTATTCTGATTGGCCTTTTGTGTTTTCAGTGAAGTACTTTTCAGAACATGAACTAAATCACAGTATTTCAATATATTTTAAATAAGACAGTCTATTATTTTTCCACTTAATTCAGACAAAAGTTAATTAAAAAGGTAACTTGGAAAGTTTCAGATAATGCTCTCCTTTTTATTTTTACAGTATTTTGATATTTTCTGAAAGCTACTTTCACATATTGTAGCCATTTGTAATTCTTGTCAACATCAAATTTTATTGAATACCATATATCAGTGATGTTGCCTACCTGACATTAAACTTTATTTGGGTATTTAATGGGAATTAAAAGAGCAAATGGAAAAAATAAATAAACTAAATCTGAATAATTTAATAATTAGTACTGGCACTATTTCATTTTGTGTCTATTTTTCTATTTGCCCTATTCATCTCTAGACCCATATTTCTACATTTGTAATTTTAATAAATTAATACTTTGTCAACTCTTCTCAAGGCATATTTTAAATGGTTATATAAATTAAAATATTGTGACTTAATTTCTATTTCAAAATTTACCAAATACATTTTACTAGAAAATGTATGTATTCTATCATTTTCTGACTATATTATGTCTTGTTCATTTAACTGATTTTTCTCTCTGTGCACTTAGAGTTTTCCACTGGTTTTAGAAATGATACTGGAAAACTGTCCATATAGATAATATTTGCTTTCATGTCAGGTATTTTATTACATTTTCCTAGATATGGGAGAGATAAGTCAAACTCATAGCAAAGTGCTCTCCAAAACTATATTATCAGCTATGCAAATGAGTTTCTTTATTAAATTTATTTCTAAATATTATTTTGGTGCTACCATAATTTTCTTTCTTAATTGCATTATCAGATTTGTCCTTCCATGTGTATAGAAAAATAATGATTTTTCAGTGTCAATAGTGAATTCCTCAACCATATAAAGCTCATCTATTTGTTCTAATAGATTGTTAAGGGATTCTTTAGAATTTTCTAGGTACAAAAATATGTAATCTGGCTGAGTGTGGTGGTGCCCACTTGTAATCACAGCTCAACAAGAGGCTAAAACAGGAGGACCACAGATTAGGGCCCACCTTGGGGAACTTAGACACTTAGCAAAATAGATGGGTGGGTGTAGTCCAGTGTGACAGCCTTGGGTTTGGTCCCCAGCAGCAAACAAAAATTAATCTACAACAAAAGAAATTCTCAATTCTTCTTTTTAGTTGTGCATGTTTTTTTCTTTCCATTTTTAAGTGAATAATTTCTAGAACTTCCAGTGCTATAGTGACTACAAGTGGTAAGAGCACACATATTTGACTTTTTCTGATCTTGGGAGGAAATCATGTACAGTACCTTACATTTTTAAAACAGTATTATCAGTATTATTTTATGCATTACCTTTATGATTTTAAGGATGCTTATTCTTACATTTTGCTGAGTATTTTGAAGGATGTTGAATTTTGTTAATTATTTTAAGCCCCCTTTATGATTACATGAATGCCTGTAATATCAGCTTTCAGAAAGGGTCAAGCAGGAAGACTGCAAAATCCAGTGCACCATAGGCAACTTAATCATTTAGCAAAAGCCTGTCTATATATGGAGTGGAGGTACAGATCAGTCCAAAGGCTGTGACTTCAATTGTATTACCACAAGGAAGAAACAAAATATCCTGGTATTGTTTCCTTTATTAATATGATCTATTATATTGATTCATTTATGTACATTAAATCCACTGTGCAGTCATAAGGTAAACCCTACTTGATCATGATAATAATCATTTTACATACTATATAAAAGAGGGTTTTTTTCTAGTATTTTGGTGGTAAATTTTACATATATAAAAGTGTTTTATCCTTATTTTTTGACATCCTACTGATGTCTTTGCCTGATTTTTCTATCAGGATAATATACACTTCTTAGAATACATTAGAAAATGACTTCTGTTCTCTCACATTGAGCATCATTTTTTTCTTGTCTTTCTGAGAAAGGGTTTCATTATTCAGTTCAGGCTGGCCTTGTAATCACTTTATAGCCCAGGCTGGCCTGAAATTCACAGGAATCCTCCTGCCTCAGCCTCACAAGTACTGGGCTTACAGGCATCTGCTACCACATATGACTTCTTGAGCATCATTTGTAAGGGATTGTATAAATTGTTTAAGTGAGAAATGTATTTATCATTGAACCACCTTTCTCCTGGACTTTTCCTTTTCAGATTTTTGAAAATTATTGATGCAGCCTATTTCCCTAATGTACATGTATATAAATTTTTAATTTTATGAAAAATTAAAACAATTCATAAAAATAATGAGTATAACAATAGTTGATACATTGTGTATCATAATCTTAAAAAACTTACATCAAATAAAACACACTAGACAAAAAACTGTCTTACAAAGAATCATAATAGCACAAAAGTTTGGTTTCAATGAACTGAAAGAATATAGTAGTATAAATGAAACAAATTGGCATATATATAAAATAACTTTGAAATAGGAGAGTAGATAATTTTGAAATTATTTTAATTTCACTCTATTTCTTATTTGTCTTCTATATGCATATATGTATATATTCTCATATAAAAGAAACCGTGTGTTACCAAATCTTATTTGTTTAACTTACTTGACATTATGTACCCAAGTTGCATCCATTTTACTACATAATCTCAAGTTTTTCTTTCTTTATGGCAGAATAGTTCTCCATTTTGTATAAATACCACATCTTATTTATTCATTCATCTTTTGATGAACATATATGCTGTTTCCAATATCAATTTATTAAAAGTTGTGCTACTATAAACATAGGTATATGTACAATGCTCATAATGTGATGATTTTAACACTTTTGGGAAAATATCTAGAAGGAGGACTTCTGGGTCCAGTGAAATTTCTGGTTTACTGTTTTGAGGACTCTCCACACTGACTTTCATAGTGGTTATAATTGCTTATATTTCCATCAACAGTGTAAAAGACTTCCTTTTCCCCCACATTTTCACCAGTATTTGTTACTCTTATATTTTTTTGATGATAGACATTCGTTCTGGGGTAAAATGTGATTTCATTGAAGCTTAATTTGCATCTATTTAGTGGCCAACAATGTTGAGTTTTTTTCTTTTTTCTTTTAAAAAGAAAAAAACAATTAAAATGTTACATAATTTCAAAATAAGACAATAAATTAACAACAGTTAATATATTGTATATTATTATATTCAAAGTTATTGCTCAGGTTATAAAATATAGGCATGAAAAATTGATCAAACGATGTTTTTATTAGTCATTTGTACTACTTCTGAGACCTATCTGTTCACTTTGTCCATTTTTCAGTTAGGACTTTTATTTTAGGGAGTCTTTTTTTTTGACTTACTTGTATATTTTAGATGTGAGTCCTGAGGAATATCTTGCCAATTTTTCCTAATCTATCTATAGGTTGTCTCTAAGCTCTGTTGGTTATGTCTTTTGCAAAGAATATTTTTTTTAAATTTAATATGAATGTATTTGTTCATTTTTGGTATTTCTAGTGCCACTGGAATTTATTTAAGTCTTTTAATTTCTTGGCATATAGATTGTCTTAGGTACTTTTTCATTGCTGGGACAAAATAGCAGATACCCACAAGTTAATTTGGGTTTATTTTGGTGCAAAGTTTGTAGAAGTGTCAGTCTATAGTCTAGCTTTCAAAATAAGGAAGCAAGGTAAAAGATCATGGAAAAAGAGAAGCATTTCATGGGATGGAACAATGTATTCAATGAGCCATCAAGGGAGGAAGGATACATTTGGTCCTAACCCTATGGCATTGTTGTTGGTTGTAGACCTCATTGCTTATCTCTTGGGCTGATTTTATTCACTCCTTGTGACTTTCATGAAACAACACACATTTCTACCTTCTCCAGCCTTCTGAGTTCTCCATAATGCTTTTGAATTTACAGTCACAGATTCACAAATCCATGGGCATACTGCCTGGCGTCACAGGCATTTTTCTGAAATCTGTATGGATGCATTGATAAGCCCACAATTCTTGTACTCTGCACGCACCTAAAACTAGCACCATGTGGATGAAGCCAAAATCTGTTGGCAGCTGGAGCAATAGCCAGTCTTCATTCCCTTTTTGCTGTAGAGGTTGAGTGCTTCTATGTTCTGAGCCCAATCCTGAGTAACAAATTCTGTACACTGCTGCTGTTCTGTGGCATAGTGCCAGGGGGCTGTATTCTCAAAGCAAATTCGTTCATTTGCCTTTTGAGACTGCAAAGGGTGTAGTCCTAAATGTTCTTGTGAAACCCTCAGGCCATCTTTTCTATAGTCTTATTCCAACATACTTGGATTTTTAAGGCTAGTATTTTCAGCAACCAAATTCTTCTCTACTCCACCTTTTCAGGCCACAACTTTATTGGAGATTCCTTTTTGGCCAAACTCAAAACTTAAAAATGTTCTGCTGGACATTTGTTCCTGACTATTAAGTTAAAACTGGCTAAAATCTCCCAACAGTAGCCATGCTGCTGCTTCAAGATTAGATTGCTTGACATTTTTTCTACCAGATTTATTAGTCTACTGCTTTTAATCTCAATCTTCTGCAATGTCTCCAGATTTGAAAAAAATTCAGGCTTTTTTGGCAAAGCGTAACACATATGGCCTACAGTCCAACTGCCAATGTGTCCTTGTTCCCAACTGAAACATCCTGAGCCTAGTCTTTACCAGCTGTTTTTCCATCAATATTCTTGTCTTTTGAGCACCACAATCTCACTTCAGGCTGGGCTCATAGCATTGTAGTGCTGTTTGACCACCTGGTATCTCAAAACCTCTCCAAACTCTTCCCACAAATCAATCCCAAAAGTTTCTGAACTTGCTGAGATCAGGTAGCATCACAGCAATAATAATTCTACCAGTACCAAAATCTATCCTACTTGTTTTCTCTTTATTGGGACAGTATACTCTCTTGGCCACAGGTTAAAGGAATAAAGGTTCACTTGTTGCTCACAGTTTGTAGAGGTTTCAGTCCTTAGCTTGGTTTCAAGATAGGGCAGCATGGCAGAAAATAAGCAGTTCGTGGTATTACAGACAGGAAGCAGCAAGTGATCAAGTGAAGAAGAAATATATAGTATTATATTTAGTATATTATATATATTTCCAAGCCACACCCAGTGACTGCACTCTTCCCATCTTCCCACCAGGCTTCACCTCTCAACATCATATCCAGCTGTAAATCTAACAGTGGACTAATCCATTATCACCCAACTATGATGTAGTATCACACACCCATGATCCAGTCACTTCTCCAAAGCCCCACCTATAAGTGCACGAGATTTTGGAGCTGTCCATGTAGATATAAGCCAGAACACAGGTGTTCTAGGTATTATCTTTTCTTTTTGTTTCTCAAAGGTTGATAAGAATGTCCCCTACTTCATTTTATACTTAATGAATTTAAGCCATCTCTCTCATTACTTTGGTTACTCTACTTAATGTTTCATCAAATTTTTTGCTATTGTCAAGATCCAAGTTTTAATATTGTGGACTTTCTGAAAGTTCTTTCTTTATATTTATTTCTACTTTATCTGTTATTATTCATGCTTCTATTTGCTTTGGGTTCAATCTGATTTTTTTTTACTTTTTATTTTTTTGTGTTGGAATGTTAGGGATTGAATTAAGATCAAGCTCATTTTCTCATGCAGGCTTCACAGCTTATATTTCACTGTAAGCATTGTTCTAACTATGTCAAAGTTTTAATAGTTGTATCTTCACATTTAGTCATAAAAGTATTTTAAAAATTGTCTTATAATTTCTTTTTAGCAAAGTGATAGTTTAGGTGAGCTTAATTTCTACATAAATAGGAATTTACTAAATTCATTTGTGTTATTGATTTCTGATATAATTCTATTGTAATTAGGTAATATATTTTACTTAATTTAATTTACTGTGATTTGTTTCATAACACTTTATGTAGATTATTTCGTAATTTTAAGGACATTCTGGTACAATTAGTATCTGAAAATAAACATATCTGAATGTGTAAAGGTGTTTGCGTGCATAAATATTTATGCAACTTTAAAAAGAAACAAATGCTGATAATTTTAAAAATTAAGTTTATATGATTATAATTCCAATCACATGTTCTTATAGTTTTGATTTTTCAAAGTCTCTAAATGAAAAAAAGAATCAAAGTAATCATTATGTGGCTAGTTAGTATTCTGAAGCGTTAAGCTACATCATTGTATTCATGCATGCCTATGCATAGAAGTATGCACAAACACTTCATTAAGGAAGGAAAGCTAAACTTTCTCAGTAATTTTACCTATTTTTAGTGTATTAAGACTAAATTTTGTTTTTTAATAAGTCTGTATTGTGATTTTATATTTTCATATGAGAGAAATGTTTATGAAAATATTTTTCTTAAGAATGATAGAAAATTAGAAAAACCTATAATACAATTTAAAACACATGATTCTTTTATTGAATGCATATGCAATATGACACTTTGAGTTACATTGTTTTTAACACTGTCAACAAAAACTTGTAAACATATTTATTAATGTTTCAGTTGTAGCTTTTTTAAGATTCTAGAAATTGATTATGAAATTAAATTACATATATTTATACTTCTGTGAAATGCCATATGTGCCTAAAAGTTCTGAATCTTTCTACATTTGAGTGTAGTTTTTAAAGGGTAGTTTACTCTAAATATGGGTATACAAGTCAGTCCAAATATAGGAACATACAGAAACCTGCAGAGACAGCATACCTTGAGAGAATTTGCTTCATAAATTTGTGCCAGCAAGACAAGAGGGCAAGATTGATTATCTTAGATCCAGCCATTTCAAATGCTCTCCATTATATTTATAGTGAGGTTTAAGTTATTTGTCTTTGTGTGTGTGTGAGAGTGTGTGTGTGTGTGTGTGTGTGTGTAAATATACAAGGCCAGTGGGTACTCTCTTGAATTGATTTATGTAGTAGTAAAATGTGAAATCTTCAGTTAATATTTTATTTTTTTTAGCTGTATCCCTTTCCTATCTCACACTGTACAAATTTTGAGCATGATAAAAAGTTTTTTGGGGGAAATTACAGTTGTAATTTTTATTTTTTTTTCTTTTTTCATTTTTTTATTTAAAGAGAAAAAAACAGGAAAAAGGTAGAAATATTACAGAATTTCAAGAAAAGAAGATAAATAGTAAGAAATCACTAGTTGATACATTACATATTGTTCTTTTAGAAATAGTTATTCATGTTAATTTTTATGTTTAACTGAACCAATTTTTTAAATTCTAATTCACTCTTGTTCCTCCTTTCCTTATGAATTACTCATCTCTTCTTGTCCTGTATATACAGCTGACCTTCCTTACATGGTAGACATTACCTAGATGTAGTTATTTAAATTAAAACTAAAGCTAATTAGAATTAACTGACATCAAAAAAGTAGCCCCCCTCACAGTCTCACACTTTAATGCGTAATGTGAGTGTAGAAAATTTCCTTGCTTCAGAAAGTCTCAATGGACATCATTGGCATAGCTATCTCCCAATTATTAACTTTGCTTTTCCTCTTGCTATATGCAAGATTCTGTCCTGTACCGTAAGCTGATTAATTTTCAGTGGCTTAATTGCTCTGAAGTTTTCTGTAGCTCTCATTTCTGCTACTATTTTCCTTGTAGTTCTTCAATGTAGAAGAAAAATTTTTACACTTTTCTTTTCCACTGAGCCTTGCCTGATCTTAACAATATGCAAGCCCTGGGTAATCATTCATAATGGACAGTCTGGATTTACAACTGTTATTGCAGTAAGACAAAAATAGTGCCTTAAGGATTAAAAGAAAAGATATTTAAATGCTAGCTACTGTTTTGATACATAAGCATTTTTGTCCACCAACGGTGGTCTGAGGACAGAAATTCTTATGTCATTAGAATGTTTGTTTAAAATTTGAAGTCTTTCTTTCTGAATAATACCATCTGGGAAAGCGCTTAGAAGGGTATATATAAGAAAAAAAATTCAAAGGTTTTCTTCTTCTTTTCATTTCTTAGTGGTTTCATAATGATAAGACCAAACTTTTCTTTCTATAAGTCAGTTGGGTTCTGAGAAGCATTAGTATATTTTTACGGGTTTTTTTGAGGGTATAAAACTTTCTTAAGTGAACAAGTAACAATTTTTCATTCTGAGCTACCTTAATGAGGCAAATCTTTTTTATACAAATTGTGAGTGAAGATGTGCACTAAAGAATGGCAAGTCCAGTATGACTTTCCACAAACTCACAATTGGTAACTAAACCTCTACCTGTAGCATGTGCTTATCATCACAGTATGCTGGAATGCTGAGGCAGGAGGATAGCAAATTCTAGTGCAATCTGGGCAACTTAGCAACTGAGCAAGAACTGGTCTCAAAACAACAATACTGTCATTCAAAAAGGCAGAGGATGTAGATCAGTGTGATGGTCCTGGGTTCAAACCCCCTTCCCACAAAACAAATAATCATCTTGTGAATTCAACACATAACATTTTAGAAATTTTTTATTTACTACAAAGAAAATGCTTTAATAAATGAGTGGCTGTTAAATATTGATTCTTCTTGATAATTGTCATCTCCATTATCATCAATATCCCACAACATTACACATTCTTAAATGAAGCCTGAAGTCTTACTCTGTATTAAATCATTGTCATAACTCTAGTTTTCCTCTCATCATCTGTGACTTGGGGTCCCAGCAGTTAACTCAACAACAGTCAAGACTCAATATCTAGTAATGGTCAGGATTCAAGGCATCGGGACTGAGATTTCCGTACTTCAGTCATCTTCCAAAAGTGCAATATTTCTGCAAACAGATTGTCATCCCTGTCCGCTCTGATGCCACTCTTATCTGGCTTTCTGTCTCTCCCGCTGTGGCCTCTATATCTCTGCGCTTGCATGATCCCTCTATGGTTTTTCTTGGTATAGTTCATGGTATCTTCTTAAAAGAAACTTGCCTGTCACAAGAGTTCTTTTTTTAAATAGCCTTTTGTATACATCTTAGTGTGTGCCCTGGAAATGATGCTTTCTGGAATCCTTTTTCATGGAATTATTTTCTAGAAAATCTTTGCTAAAAATACTTACATGTTGGAACTTTGTTTTGTGTGAGTTTACTGTTCTTATTACTGAGAACAGTCGTCTTTTAATGCATGCTCTCTACTCTTCTCAGTTTCTGAATGATTTCTGTATGCATGTGTGTAGCTTCATAATTAAAAGTGTATGAGAGGATGTGTGCATGTTGTGTGTATTTTGTTACTTTTATATTATTTTGTTTGTTTATATTTATTTATTTTGTTACTTTTATAAGGGAATTGAACATCCATCCTCAGTGTTTGTACCTATGGCAGGGCAAGCAGTCATGAAATGTATTTTGGTACCAGTGGCACATAGATGCTGAGGGACAATTGCATGTAATGGTAAACTTGCATAATGGAAAACATTCATTTATATCAACGAAAATTCAAGAAAGCATACGAACTGCAAGAAGAAAAATAAAAATGAAAACATTCAATTAGTTGCTGAAGAATGAATAATAAGAAATTCCAGAGAAAATAAAATCAAGCAAAATTGTTGTGGTATCTTTCCGTACATATTAAATATAAAAGTAAATTATATTTGTTCATGAAATGCTATATCTATATGGAATTTTCTCCTTGATGTTAGTTTGTTGGTACCTGTGAAGAAATATATTATCATGGGAATGAATTGCTTGCTCTGTTGGTTAAAGAAGTGAAAAAAACATTAAAATAACACATGCTGTAATATTTTATGCTTCTATAATCCTGTTATGAGGACAGACTGTTTGCATAACATTCTGTGACAGGAGATTGAATTGGTAGAAGTATAGCCACTTAATCGTAAATAAAAACACAAGTATTTTTGCACAGCAGGAAAATACAAAGGAAAAGCTGAAAGTTTACCCTTTATATTATTCAGCCCTTATTTTTATTTAAAACATTTCTGATTGTCAACCTGTATTTTATGAGTAGAACACAGTACTAGATATAGATGTGGCTCTGAACTCATCATTGTCATATTGGAGGCTTTTGGTATGTCCGAATATTATTGTTCTTAACTATCCACATTTAAAGTATTTACATTCTTCCTTGTGTTTGCATTTGCATATGTGTACATGGAGTATATAGCATTCTCTACATACAAGAACATGTCATTTACAAACAATATGCAATTTAACTTTGGCTTTCTGACTTAGATTCTCTTCATATTTTTTCTTGCCTAGTTGCTCCGGCCCACAACAACTACAAAGTACTGTTTGGGGAAGAATTAAAAGACAAAATCCCTGAAGAAACCCCCACACACATGCACACGCACAAACATATATGCAAACACAAAACCTTTAGAAATCCTGAATAAAATCAGTAAAGTTGCAGGGTACATAATGAGCATTTAAAAATAAGTTGCATTTTTGCTTTTACTAACAAAGAATAATCTAAAATGAAGTTAAAAAATACAATTTACAATAAAAGAATAAAATCCTTGAAAATGACATTAACCAAGAAAATGAAATATTTATACATTTAAAACTGTAAAACATTGATGAAAGAAACTAAAGGAGAAACAAATAAGTGAGAAAACATCCTGTGACCATGGGAATATTGGGAAACTGCTTCTCCAAATTACTGTAAATTGTTTTCATTCTCACCAGTAATGTATACTTGACTTAGATGCTCACATCTTTGCCAGCATTTAGTACTACTTGTGTTTAAGCAACTGTGATAGAAGTGAAATGGTTATTTTGATTTCAGTTTTCATTTCTCTAGTATATATTGATGTTAAACATTTTTGCATGTACCATCTCATTGTGTATGTATCTTCTTTTATTAAATATCTTTTCAGATTTCTTATCCATATTTTTGTTAGCTAATTCTTTTTTCATTTATTGATCGCTGAGTCTTCTCTGTCATTCTGGACACAAGTTGGATTTCTTTGTTAGAAAAGCTTTTGGATTATATTTAATTGTTTAAAATGATGTCTTTAACAGAACAGATGCTTTTAATCTTATAATGTATGAATTATTTTTCTATGAATGATTCTTTTAATTTTGCATTTAAGAAATCTTTGCCAAGATTTGGTGGTGTAGCTCAGTGGTACGTAGTTCTGGATTCATTCATCACTACTGCCCCCCAAATAAAGAAAATTTTTCCTTAACCACCTAACCAAGGATCACAAATATATTTCTCCTACCTTTTCTTTCTAATGTTTTTTATGTCTAGATTTTACGTTGAGACAGTTGGCTCACTTTCGCTTTCTTCTGTTTTGATTTTTGTTTCAAGGTCACACTGTGTAGTTGCAGCTGGCTTTGAATTCACTATGTAGACTAGGTTGGCCTCAAACTTGTGGCGATCCTCCTGCCTTAGCCTCCTAATTGCTGGATTACAAGCATACAACACAAAACTGATTTTTCAGCTCATTTCTATGAGTAGAATTATTCTCAAAATGTACTTTTTATTTTTTAGAATTGCATTTGAGCTCATTAAAATAAATCATCATATTTTTAAAGTGTAGTTTCAATGTCGCACAATGATTTTCTATTGAAAACTTTTTGTAAATAGTTGTTTTATTAAATCAATAGTATCATCATTTCCCAAAGTAAAAACAAAATCTCAAATATATTCTACTTTTTGTCTCTCAGGTGCGTGCATTTGAATTCAGCATTCAAATTCATATTAATTCGTTCAGATCATCGGAACTCTACACTGAGTATTTATCACTTAAAAAGCCTTTGATGCCAAAGACAATTCCACTTATCCAACCTTGTTATGTTCAAGCTACTGGTATATAATACGAATTTGGCATTTGAATTTAAAAAAATAAGAATATGATATTTACTTGTCAAGATTACAAATCTTAGTGAAATTATAATATTATTTCTTTATTTGTCACTTAAACTGTGCTTCTATGAGATTAAACATTAACAGAACAGGTATTTGCAGGGAAATATGGAAGCATACAAACAAGTCTATTTGGTGCTTTACTATGTGGAGAGTTTTACAATTATTATGCAAAATACACTTTATTAAAATAAAACAAATCAAAGTAAAATGCATCCACGACAATTTTATGAAAACATTTTTGTCCTTTAGGAATGGGTTACAAAAGGCTTACGTATATATAAAGAAGATTAACTATATTAAAATTTCCAGTTTTGCATTGAATGTTTATCTACTTTCTCCAAAGATTCAGTATAAAACTGATGCTCTGTAAAGCATACTTTTAACAGGCTTTGATTTTCCTTTTTGTCATATATGCTTCAATATTTTTCCTTGAAAAGTCAAGACTGTGTTTTATATTTGTAGTATTGATATTCAGTTATATAAATTCTAAAATGGTGATGAGTGTCATATCAGTTAGTAGTTGTACTAGACAAGTAGTATGAGAAGTCCTCCAAAAATAGTATGAATTCAGAACTTTTACTTCCCTCTCATTTCAAATCCTGAATTAAGAATTGTGTAGTTTGTATGTAGGATCCATGAAGTTCAATCTCTTTTTCTACTTTTATTTTAAGAAGTATCTAGATGTGCCTGCAATCCCAGTGCTGTGGGAGGCTGAGGCGAGAGATTTGCAATGTCATGTTCAGCCTGGGCAATGTAGCAAGACATTGTCTCAAAATAAAAATTAAATAAATGAATAAAAGGAATGTTGTTGTATCTTGGTGCCCTCCATCACATAAAAAGAAAATAATAGCTGATTTTGTTTTCCTAAAATTCATTTTTCAGTTGCCCACTTTAATGTGAAATCTGTCTTTCCATATGTGAGGAGAAATTTGAAAGGATACAAACAAGTCTATTTGGCATTTTATTACGTGGAGAGTTTAAAGACTTATTTCAGGATTTTAGCATTCCTTTCAGAATACCTTCCCATTCTAGAATTTTGATAAATGTAAAATTCTAGTTTTCTCCCAGTTTTAAAGTTTTTCAGGTTTAAACCTGTAAAAGTAAGAGTTTTTGAATATTTTTTACTCTTGTGAAAAAAATACCTTCTCTAATTATATTGATTTTTTGGACATTATCTTCTGTTGCCTACATTGTTTCAATTTTGATTGAATTACTTTTGTTTCACAAGTCTGCATGTTGAGCCATTCCTTTAATTTCTATTGTCCCTTGTCTTTTCATTCACATTTATTAGTGACTCTCAAAAATTATCTTCAGTATCAAACATTATATTATCTTTTGTAAATGAGGATACCAATCAATATTTCAACACAGGGGAGTGAAGTGATCTCAAATATTAGTCAAGAAGTCTTGAGATTCTGGTTCCTCTATAAAATAATCTCTAATATTCTGCTATGAGAACAACTGTTTTCTTTAAAAGTTTTTCTATATGATGAAGTAATATTCCAAATCAATGCTGTAATTTAAAAGACAGAACCAGTGTATTGCCTTTTTCTGTTTATCTCGTACAGCCAATTTTCAAATAGAAAGGACAGATTAAAGATCCTATTCTTTGCACGTCTTCCATAGCATTTTTTCCCAGGGTTTCTTATTACAGAGTTTGAGTGTAACATATGATGAAAATTATCTATAAATTTCTCCTGTCCCACAGATCCTAAGCTCCTGCCAAAGTATTCGTTATTTCCAGTCATATAATAAAAGCTTATGTAAAACACAGATTTTTAGAATTATAAATTGGTTTGGTTCAGATATAATTATTTTCATTTCCATTAAATTTTTGATGTCTCAGAAATGTTTCAAAAATATATGTGTACCCAGAAAATATTGATAATCCCTTAATAGATTAAATATTTCCACAGATATACCTGTTATATGTGTCCAAAAATTTCTTTTTCACCTAGGAAATATATGATATGCCATCTATATAGTTTCATTGCTTTACAGTAGTTTTTCTTTCTTAATTTCTGTTATTGCATTACTTTAGAATACATGTTAAATTTAATTGCATTTATCTTTTTCCTAGCTTAACATTAAGTATATAATACAATTCATTATAGCAATGATAACTTTGTTTTTTTACTTGTAATTTATTACTATTAAAATCACAAAATGAAATTTTGTTTTTATGAATACCAAACCACTTTAGAAATATTTAAAAATGTAATTTTATTTTCTGACTGGAAATATAAAAACAGGGAAAAACCCTATTTTCTTATCCTTTAACTCTGAAAACTATATTAGGAAGTATCTATGAGTTTATACCTATTAATATTTTATCAATATAATTGCTTTTTCTTTCATAGTATTGAAAGCACCATTGAAATTATCCAGTACCAAATTTGTATTTAATGTCCCTTTATGTGAAATGGAACATAATAATAAGGTCACAAAAACTGAGGTATGTATTGAAAATTGATAGAATTTAAAATTTCTTCTGCAATTATGGTTTTTAAATTAACAAAGTGATTATGCTGACACATGAATTATTTAAACAATACTCTATGACTGGTTATTATCCAAATATTTATATTATTTGAAATGAGAATGATGGCAATTTTAGAAATTTTAATGTGCATATGACTGTGTGTGCATGTACAATGTGTGTATGTATGCATTAATATGTGTTACTTATATGTGACATTTCTTAGTTTTTGAAGTCTACAACTACATTATGGTATTTATCTTATATATGTCCATGTGCAGACATATAATAAGAATATTCAAATATTTTAATATAAACTCTTTATACAACTGAATGCCAAGATTTAAAGTAATGTGCATCATATGCAAGAAAATGTAGTAAGAAGCAATAATAAAAAGTAAAAAAATCCAAGTGTATAATAAATTAATTGCTACACTTATATACACTTTTAAAAGCTGCATATCTCGGTGCAACTTCTGTTTTGGAGTCTATCTAGAAGGCAAAATAGAGGCATGCATAAGAAAGAAGTTCAAACATTCACTATAGGAATTTGTATTTGCACTACCCCTTTTATGTTTCATATATTGCTATTTCTGCTAATTTTGAACCTCTGCAAATGCTACGGAGAATTTATATGGAAAATGTGTAATGTTGCATCTATAAAACGTAGAATACCCCTTCAATTTATAGTTAGAAGTCAATAAAAGATCTCTTTTGAAGGTAAAACTAGATTGTTTGAAGGACAGTCATTAAGACTTTAGTCAGTGGAACTTTTGGGATACAAATGGCCTTGTATGTGGGACTGAAAGTAAAATTTTAGAGAACTGAATTCCTGATTTTAAACATACTTTCATGTATGTGAGATTATTTTAGATAATTGATATTTTATTCAACTTATATCAAGGAAACACTGAGACAACTATACGCTGCCTTTTGTATCAGAAATTGAACTCAGTACCTTGCGCTTGACAGGCAGGTGCTTGTGCTGCTGAGCTATATCCCTGGCCAAGCCCCCATCACCACCTTTTTTTTTTTTAGCAGCAAAGGAGCAGCATTGGTTCCATAGAAATGAAAATGTGACTTCAGGGTGATTCTTTTGTTTCCTATGAGATTTACACATTCATATCAAGATATAATACAGAGAAAACTTACTGTGTTTTTGAGGTAGAATTAAAAATGATCATACCTAACTTGGCATATGTAAAATGACATGTATGTGATATGTACAATACATATTTGAATGTTTAGTGGGCAGAATGGTTCAAGATGGTAGGAGAAACACAAATGAAACGTTCATAGTGGTAAAGTAGTATCTAAAGATGACAGAAAAAGAAGTAGAAATACATATTGCTTAAGATTATCAGGCACCTAAACAAAGAATTAAAATAATATAGATATTTTAAAATTGTTTAGAAGTGGAGTTATAGAAAATGGAATAATTCTCCTGTTTCTTAATAGGCAGTCAATACCTGAATTTAATAACCATGAAATAGCGTTGTAGCAGACAGAATAATTACTCCCAATCTGTTTGCAAATACATTATCTTATAATGCAGAAGATAATTTTGCTATGTGATTATTGATAAGGGCCTTGAGAATATAGTTCTGGATTTTCCAGATGATTCATGTGTAATCATGAGGGGTTAAAAACAGAAAATCTGCCCTGACTTTGGTCAGAGGGAGATGTGACAACAGAAGAATGATAGTATTTGCTGGCATTGGAAACATGAAAACCCACAACTATGGAATACAGCTGTCCTCTAATAAATTAGAAAGGCAGTAAAAGGAACTGCTCAGAAAAAAAAAACACATAGTTCTTGACAACATCTTGGTCTTAGTCAAGTGGTTTCTGATGAACATTTAATTTACAGACTGTAATATAATAATTTATCTTTCTTTAAGCCACTTGTTTGGTGGAAATATGTTGTGACAGCAATAAAACAACACAAAAAATATCACCATAGCTTTTAGACTGAGATTATTATAGATAAAAATTCCAAATCAAAATTGGCTAAAATCACTTCTGAGTTGCAAATCTATTAAGAAGGTTAGATAACATAGCTATATTTTTTAATTTATTCAATGTTTACCTTTTGTGTATTTCTCATAGTTGGTAATATGCTCTGAACATAGATTAATACCCATTTGTCTAATGTCAATTTGAAAGCATTTTATCTATGATTATATTTGTAATCAGTTGATTTTGCATAATGCAATCACAATGATATGATAATGTTTACTGCATATTATTATTTTCTAGACATTTCTTTTTTTTTCTTCTTTTTGTTTTAACAGGATCTTACAATACAAAATATTTCAGCACAGGATATACAGTGGTTTTTTGATCTTGGGAATACTGGAACACTTTTTAGAACTGGTATATTCAAGTTTAACACACTGGCTGGAAATTTGGGCCCATATGAAATATGTACTGTTTCCATAAGTTTCTGTCCAAGTAAGTATTTTCTTACAGTTATAATTTCAATTTATTCATTTAACACATTATTTCATCATGTATACAAAACTTTAGATGATTTTTATTTGAATAATTCTAAATAATATAATCTTTTTAATGTTGTTTTTGTATATTCAAAGTTTACACAAACATTTAATACACATATCTATTGTATAATTATTACCACATTCAAGTCAAATGTTTCAATCACTCCCCATGGTATACATGAGCTCCCTTGAATACTTTACATAGGTGAAAGTTTGTTTATATGATTTTATCAATATCTCTTCATCTCCTCTACTCACCAGTTTTTGACAAAAATGCCTTCCTTTCTATTTGTATGTGTTCAATTTTTTAGTTCTCAATTTGTTACACAATGCAGTGTTTGTCTTTTGGTGGCTGACTTATTTAAGCAGAACAATGTTGTTAAGGTTCAAACATTTTGTCCCAAGTAACAAGATTTCTTTCTTTTATAAGACTGAATAATATTCAATCATGTATATGTGTACCATATTTTCATTATTAATTTGTCTGCTGATAGACAATTTTATTGTTTCCATAATATGGCCATTTTGCATAATATTTCAGTGAATATAAGGGTGCATGTATCTTTTTGAAATATTCATTTCCTTTGGATATATACACTGAAATAGAATTACTGATCTTATGATGGTTTTATTTTTCATTTGGGAGAAATTTTCATAATGTTTGCTATAAATTACTAATTTCCATTCCCACAAAGAGTATACATAGGAACTCTTTTCTCCACATTCTATCCAGTATTTATCGCTTGACTACTTGATAAGAGTCATCTTAACCAACATGAGATAAGATCGCATTTTAGTTTTCATTTACTTTTTTTGATAAATAGTCATGTCGAGAACATTTTCATCCCTATAGGCCATTTTTCTGTGAATCAGGGGTAAACTTTATTCAAGTCCATTTCCTATTTTTAAATCAAGGCTCTGTGTGTGTGTGTGTGTGTGTGTGTGTGTGTGTGTGTTTCTATTGAGTTTGATTCTGTATATGTATTTTGTATATGGACTACTTATGAGTCCATTTGCAAGTATTTTATCTCAATCTACAGGATGTCTTATTAATGTCCTGAATGTTTTCTTGTTATGTACAAAGTTTTCAGTTTGATGTAGTCCTATTTTTTGTCGTATTTACTTATGTTGTCTATGCTTTTTTATCCCAAATTTTTATCCAAAATTCATTGCCATGTCAAAGAAGTTTTCCTCTATAATTTCCTCTGACCTTAAATTAACATCTTTAACCCACTAAAAGCAATTTCTTTTATATGAGATAAAAAACAGATCAAATTTAATTATTTTTTCTCTGGATACCCAGCTTTGCATAACAATGTTTTTGAAGAGAGTTTCCTTTTTCCCCATTGTGTATTCTTGGTGCCCTTGTCAAGGATTAGATAACTATAATTGTATGGGTTTATTTTTGTACCATTAGTTTAAGTATTTTTATAAAAGAAGCATACTACTTAATCAATAATAATTTTCTACTATAGTTTGAAATTGGGAAGTGTGATTGCACCAAGTTTGTCCTTTGCAAATGTTGATATAGCTATTTTATGTCTTTTGTGGTTTCCTATGAAATGTTAGGATTTTTTCTATTTATTTCAAGACTTCCATTAGAATTTTGATAGAAATTGCAATGAATCTGTGGATCATTTTGAATGATATAGATACTTATGATGTTATTGCCCTTCTCTGTGAAGGAATGTATCCTCAGAAACTACATGCAGCTATCTGTGTTGAACACTGTACTCCAACACAAATTGCTTTTCTTCATATTAAACTAATACTAGGGCATTTTTTGTCTTTTTAAAGCAGATGAACTTTGTCATTCATCCCTTGCATCCTTTCCTAATCTTAATAGTCTTGGAGAAATACTCATTTCGTGTCAGCACATCTCTTTTTAAATAGAATCTTTATGGCAATGATATGACCTTATCTCCATGCTGCGTATACCAAAAGGATAAGCAGCTTTTTATTTAAGCACATAATAGTTTTTTAGAAGAAATAACTTTGTACTATTTTCCCAATGTATGTATTTATATTTGCCCCAGTTAATGAAAACCTACACAAAAGAGCCATGCTCTGTTTTCAGAAAAGGTGTACTTCAAAATATTTTTCTTTCACCACAACTTCACTAGGTCTTAAATTATGCAGCAGAATAAAATCCAGAATCTCGGTAATTCATTCTGCTCCATTGAAGTGCAATATCATAGTGCATCTAAATTTTTAATAAAATTAACCTGTATAAATGTGTTTGTGTATTTAAACTAACACAGAGTGCTTTAAAATATTTCCATTAGGAAAGCCTATAAAATACACCGTTGATGTGCCAATGTATTTAAGGAGTTATCCAGTTTGCTTTAGAATGTTATGTCTGACTGGAGAGATAAAATCACCAAGGATATTGTTTGATCCACCATTTGTATTTTTCAAACCTGTTCCATTGGGTATAACAACTGCAATGGATGTCAAAATTTTACCCCAAAATTATTTCAGGTAAATATTTAATTTGCCACATCTTCTTTATGTGTTGTGTTGTTTTATTCTGTGTTATATGAGAGTTGAATGTAAAAGTTGGCTTGTTTCTATCAAAGACTGCTAAAGTATTTATTCAGACATTGAAATTTTAATAATATTAAAACACTCTCCATTATCTATAGTTAATTCTCATATTTTGAAAAAACTAAATGGTGGTGTGTCTCTCCATGGAATAAGAAACAAGTTTAAATTTCAGTGTATTAGTTTTCAGTTATCATATGACAAATCATCATAAATTTATTACCTTAAAATATGCATTTTCTATCTCATGTAATAAGAATTTATTATCTTGAAGTTTCTGTCATTGCAGAGTTCCAGTTAGATAGTTTCATCTTATGCTTAGTGTCTGAACAGGCAGAAATCCAGGTGTTGGCTGCAGCATCAGTCTCATCTAATTTTCAGTCCTCCTCCAAATTTTGAGCGGTTGAAATATATAATTTGTTTGTCTTTATATGACTGAGGCATTGCTTTTGGCTGAAGGAAATCTCAGGTCACTCTGAAATTCTAGCCACATGGTTATATCCTCTCAACATAGTATCCTATATCATTGAAAACCCAAAGTATATCATCTATCAGCATTTTCTGTCTCTGACCTCCAAACCTTTTAAAATCTCACTTAATCAAGTCAACCCATGATCACCTCTCTTTTTCTATACTCAAAGCCACTTTTAGTGGGAAACTTAATTACATCTAGAAATTACCTTTTCAATTGTCATATAGTGAAACCTAACTACAAAATTAACATTCCAACATATTTAAACTTTCTAGTCTTATTCAGTTTGTTTTTAGCTCTTTAAATTTATAAAATGACTAAATTCCCCATATCAAAGAAATCGTAACTAAGAGTCAGGACGAACAGCTGCCATTAAATTTAGAATCTTAAAAATTTATGACCACCAATCCAACCCTGCAAAGAATACTGAAGGACATTCTAGAGAGAGAGAAAAAAATCACCAGGGTTCCAGGAACAATGGCAGAAAGGCCTCAATGAAAAGGGCAGACAGTGGAATGAAGGAGAAAAGTAAACAAACAACAATGACAGAAAAATAGCATAGCAGAAATAAGACAGAGAAGATTGGTTATATCACTGTTTTATCTTTACTGATTTTATTTGAATCTGGTATGCTTGAGAGTGTCGAGTCTGAGAGTAAGGGCAACTACTCTGAAGATGACAGGATTCAATGGGATAACCATTCTGGTTTGATTGTTAACTGCCTTTGAAGTCCTATAATGTCTCCAATGTTTAGATTTTATTAATAGTGTAACACAATGCTACATTTTAACTATACTATGTTTGATGATACAGACAATTTTATTGAAAATATCAAGAGACATCATAGTAACTACCGTAGATCACCTACTATTGTGGTTTTATATGTCCTTTCCATTTCATGTTTCTCTAAGAATTTGTATTGTTTACTTGTCTTGATTTGTTTCTCCCTCTAATACAGAAAGGCTAGGTATATGTGTAGAGACTTATACATGTGTAGAACTTCTAAGTAGTTTACAAGAATGGATTGTAGTTATTGTAAAGAAAAAAAGAGAGGAAAAGAAAGTATTCTAAAGGATATAACCGCATGTATGTTTGAGTGTGTGGGATTAATGACCATGTTGCTAAAGTTTTAGTTGGATGGATGAACAAAACTGATTGCAGTCTCACTGTTTCGATGCCCACTTTGTAGGCTTTACTTTTGTAACTTGAACAACTACATAAAAGAGGAAAATATGTAATTATCAACTAATGATTTCTTACTGGTTACTATTTTTGTTTTTCTGTTTTGTTTTTGAGATTTTGTATTATTTCTACCCTCCTTCTGTTTCATATATTTTTTCTTTAAAGGAAAAAAATCAGATATTAAGCCAGGCATGGTGGCACATGTCTGTAATCCCAACACTTGGGAGGCTGAGGCAGGGAGATCATTGCAAGTTCAAGACCAGCCTAGGCTACAAAGTGAGCTCAAGGCCAACCTAAACCGCATAGTGAGACCCTGTCTTAGAAAACCAAAAAAAAAATTATTAATGTTTGACATAATATAAATTTGTTTTTAAATAAAAAAAAATGCTAACCAATGTGGAGTTATCAGATAATATATTTGAAAAATAATCAATTTAAAATAATATAACTTTTAGAAAATTTAAAATAGCTTATACAGTAAAATTTTATAGGCATCCACTAATACTAACATGATAGCCAACTACCCAATTATAGAGATACAAACTCTCAAATAACCTTAAAATATTTTCAACAAATATATTTGAATTATCTCATCAGAACTTCAATAAGTTTCAAACAAAGCTTTTCATTTAAATTGACAGATAATGGACTAAATTTTATTTTTAAGAGTTAAGAGTCGTGAATAACCATTCTTTGACTGAAGAAGAAAAATAAACCTTACCAAATATCAGAATTAAGCCAACGTGATGTTACCACAAAGACAGATAAAATGATCAAAGAATAGAATGTGAAATCTTGAAAAAGGGTCATATGTGATTAAATACTAGATCTACAATCAATGTGATATTGCATATTTTTGAAAAAAATAGTTTACACTTAGTAAACAGTGTAGGCCAGTAAAACATTTGAATGGAGTACCATATTTCAAACTTAATCACTATTTCATACAAATCATTAAAAGTGAAAATCCTTTACAAGTGGAATGAAGGCAAATATATATATATATATATATATATATATATATATATATATAAATGAAATATAAAAAAATCATTTCAAATTTCAATGTGTAGAATAGGATTTCTGGGGAAATAAAATAATGGCCACAGTAAAATGAATGACTAAAAATATAAATGAGTAAACAAAAACAATCAGAACACTAAACAATAACTGAATGAAAATATTAAGTAAAATCAGCAGTAGGTGTTTCATAAAGAATAAGCATAAATGGAAAATAAACAGTAAAGCATATAATTGAAATAGTCATGCCAACACACAATTAATCTCAGCAATGGGGAAGCTGAGGCACAAAGATCATCAAGATTTAAAGACCAGTCCAGGCCACCCAGTGAATTCCTATCTCCAAAAATATATGTAGATTTCATTTTTTAAAATTTTGATATAAGATATAATTTTGCCTAACCTAGGCAGGAAAAATTAAAAAGCCTGGTTAACTAGTTACAGTGTCAATTAGTATGGTCACACCAGATGGTATTTTGCAAAGGGCAACCTTTGCATCTCTCACAGCCCAACAATTCCACTTCATAATATATTGAGAAAAAATTCTCATCACTACCCCAAGCTATTTTAGATTATTCATTGTAGTGTTCTCATAATAGCAATGTCTGGGAGCTGCTCAAAACTCCTGTGACCAGTGAACAGATAATTTGATACATATGAATACATATATATTCTACAGTTATGATGTAGATGAATTTTGACTGGTAGGAATCTTAGAAACAAATATTGAGATAAAAATTGTGCAAGATCAAGAATATGCAAAATTCACTCATTGTACTTTATAAATAATAAAACCAAAATATTTAAGCATTTTTATTGAGAAATATAGAAGTATCTATAAAGATAAAGTGTATAAAATAAAAAAATAGCTAGTTGACCTGCTTAAATTACATAGATTTGAGAATTTATATACTGATGTGATTTGGCTACAGGCATAAATTTTGTGTACTGTTAGGTTATCTACTCACTTCAAAACTTGCTTTGTTCAATCTTCATTTTACAGTAGAGACTCTGAGATCCACACAAGTCCTGAGGGTGATGAAATGATCAGAGACAAATTAAATTGTATAGTTAGAAGAGCATAGTGCAAATTTAACTTTCTAACACTTGGCTCATAATACATGATGAGTGAATACTAATGCCATGGGAACTGCTTGAATTGCAATTCAGTTCTTGGAGGAGTGTAATTCTTCAACATTAATATAACTGGGATTTGTAGTTTTTGAATATCTCATCTTATAAGCAGACAATAACCTGTGCTGCTTAGGAAATAATGGTAGCATTAATTATATTGCCTGAGAAAGTATCTTTTGAATGAAGCATTGTCCAATATATGAATTTTTAATTTTTTAGTAAATGTAGAAATATACCAATTTAAAAGCTACTTGAACTCAAAAATCTGTTTTGAATAATGTGTTATGATAAAATGAAGTTATGAAAGGAGTGGAAGAAATTAGCTCAGTCATATATATATATATATATATATATATATATATATATGCACATACATAAATGCACACAGCAATAATAACTTGTCCAGTGAAATTTAGATAAATAGCAATTGTATAGCATCCAAACTGGATTTATAAATGGCTTTGACATGTGAATAACAGTGTGCTACATAGATTTAATTAATCCAAATTTGCATCTTTCCTTCCCATTTTTTAATAATTATTTAGTTGAATACTATTTATTCTTACTAAAATAATAGAGGCATGTGATTTCCATTTGACAGTAATTTTTGTCTATATAGGTTCCTGCACATATAATGTAATAAAATGAAGTGATATGGTCCAGTATTTGTTGATCATTAGAATTATAATCAAGAATTTGGTAAACATAATTATTGCATTGTTATATATAAAAATCAAAAACATTTTAGAATGACTAAATAAATTCTAGGTATACAGTGAAATATGTGAACATTAAGTGGATTTTTGAGAATAATGACTAAAAATAATCTGTGGTAAATCTAATAGTATAAAAATTTAAAAGTTCATGCCTGTAGTATTAATACAGCTATTAATATTAACTGCATATAATTAAATGTTGTAATGAATAAAGCAATAATTTGTGGTAATTGATGTCAGAATTAAAAACAATAATATATATGTCTTAGTTATGATTAAAAACACATTGTATTTAATCAAATATTTTATCTCTGTTTTAAACTTTAAAGAACAAAAGAAGCATTGAATCACCTCAATTGGTTCTAGGGTAAATTACACCGTTATCAATTTTATACTGTTAAGGGAAAATAAGGTGACACAAAATATGTTTAATAATTTAGCATACTATTTAAAATGTTTTATTTGATCTTTCAAGTGATTTAAAAAGCAATTATATATATTTAAATGAAATTGTATTTTGAGCAAAAACATTTTTTTCCATTTAAAACAGAAATTCAACAGTAAATTTCCGGATTCCCACAACAAAGCTTCTCAGTGAAGATGAAGTAATTCAACCACTTTCTGTGAACTTTTCAAAAGACCAAATCATCATAGGCTCTAATAGTGGAAATAATAATGAGCTCACTTTCCACCTCAGTTTCAAGTCATCTAAACCTGTGTCATTTTTTGACAATCTTTCTTTTTCTGACGACAGCGGTAACTGGTAAGATATATGTAGATTATTTACTTGGCGGTGAACAGAGATAGGTTTACATACTACAACATTGTAAAATGTTAAAAGGATAAACACCAAATGGAATTACTTTGGACCAGTTGTCATATGAAACAGCATATGGTGAACTAGTATTTAGTGGCTGCTCATCATCAAATTCTGGCTTTGTTAACATTACTTTTGAGCCTCTGTGTTGTCTGATCTGTAAAATATTATGGGGGTATGTGGCAGGACAACTATACAAGCAATAAAAAGAGCAGAGATATGTAGCCAAAAGCAGCCTCCTGGATTGATGGTATGTATGTTGTGTGGTTGCTTTAATGGATTCTGAAAAGACATATCTGAGAAATGAAGCTGAATTGTAAGAGTAGAATCATATAGATTTTGGATGTGAGCATACATTTTTTAGAATTGTACCACCATATATCATAAATAGACTTTCCAAAGAATAGGCAAATATGTTATATTTTCTTTCTTTCCTGCTTTTCATGTGTTTCTTGCTCTGTCCTATCACTATTTGAAAAATACTCAAGGATATGATTATTACTAATAAAAATATACATTTTTTGGTAAATCAGTAACAGTTTTCTATAGGATTTTGTGTGTATTCATAAAATGTTTCAGTTCTATTAGAAATATTTTTGAGCAATCAAAGAATTAATATAGCAATAAAATATTCCTCTCACTGCTATACAGTTTTTCATATCCTTATATATTCAAGGGTTTTTTTTATTCTTGATTTTGCTGTTAGTGTATAAAGTCATACTATAATAGAGGATATACAGGACAATAAAAAGAAATGCACAAAACTGGTAATTATCTTAGTAAAATGACGAGTATTGTAGAATATTTTTTCCATATTCTTTTACTTGGAGTTGAAATTTTAGCTGGTGTCTTGCTTTTATGCATCAAGGAATTTAGTATATAGTTACCTTACTTGGAGTTGAAATTTTAGTTGGTGTCTTGCTTTTATGTGTCAAGGAATTTAGTATATAGTTACCTAAAACATATTTTGAGTTACAGATCTTCCATAAGCTATCCTTTAAAATTAGGACATGTCTTGCAAAATACCCACCTGAATAGGACAGCAGGAATTCCCATGCATTGATAAGATCTTTCACACACCATTTAAAGAAATATCCTGCATTGAGTTTGGAGATTTTAACTACTGATAAGGTTAGTGAATGTGGTAGTAATATTTTCAGGTTGTCCATAGATTCCTCCAAAAAATGAAACCATTGGTATAAAATAACTAAGGAGACAATATAGTTTTGGAAATTACAACATGCCTATAACAGCATGTGCTTTGAAAAATTAATAAACATTTAAATTGGAGCTGGATAATAAGAATGTGCTAAAGTTTAATTTAGATCATGTTAGGTTCAAAGATGATCTTGAATTATACAAGACAAATTTTCTCTTTGGAACTTCCAATCTCTTTAACATCAGTCTCAAGTAGCAATCTGACATTCTGGGTTAAAATCAAAAGGTTCATTCATTGATTCTACAAACTTATACGAAATGTCTGCCATGTAACACACTATTCTAGGCACTAGAGATAATATGGTAGATGAAATAGTGACTCTTGCCCATGGCACTTAGACTACAATGGAAACACACAATAAAAATGATAAGAATAGACTTTTAGGAAAAGGTAGAGGGGTAAATAGCAGCCACTGAGCCTATCTGAGATATGCAATCCATACAGTGGAAAATAACAACATGAAGAAGAAGAAGAAAAAAAGATCCTCAGAAACTAGGAATTTATAGCATGAAAGTTAAGGCCCACAGAGTAGTTGAATTGACAGATCCAGATTCTATACAAACCAGTAGCTCCAAGAAATTTATGGAGTTCTCCTTGTAGTCAGTTTCTTCCAGGTATTACAGCAGAGTTTTTGTGCCCTTCCAGCCAGCAACTTGGGTAAAATTAATCAGAAGTGCAATGATGTTTTGTGCTGGGAAACTAATGAGGTCAGGTTTGATGGCTTCTCTAAAGAGGGTAAGCAAGTTTTTGACTCTTTGGGAAGTTGGGTCCAGGTCAGTTAAACTTTTAGTTTTGAACTGTTGTCTTTCCATTTAAAGGTGAAGAGGGGCTGGCTGAAAAGAGCCAATTAAAGGTAAGAGAAAGCATTTTTTGGTCCAGACAGGTAGACCTACAGATTGCGGGTGGCAGAGGGCTGAGGAAATGTATATGGAGGGCATTTGTTTTGGTATTGGTGACTTGGAGATCTCGAACTGGCTTTTTGGAAGGAGAGGTATATTCTAGAAGAGCAGTCTGTCAGAATCTTGAATTGCTTTAAGGGGGCTGAAATGTGACTAGATGCCTTTTTGTGCTTCCTGTGACATAGGATGTGGGAGCATGATTGGTGATCAGGTCTGGTGGTGTGTCTTTCACTCATAGATCTGGGAAGAGAGCATTAAGAATTTCAGGATTGCAATTGTCTGTCTCAGGTTGAAGTAGGCCTCGTCTTCCTCTCAGGGTAACTGCATGGTTAAATGAGAGGGATGCTGACTGGCTTAGTGACAGGAATTTATGTTTGGAGAGATGTGCTCCAAGGCTGCAAGTACATGCCTGGCAGAAAGGGCAACAAGAGCTCCTGTTGTCCTAGTTATGGTGACTTGTTTACAGAGAGAACTTCTGAAGGCAGAAAATTCCATTCCATTGTCTACCAGGAAACTCATAGGTTTGTTCCTAACTTTTGCAATGACTGTGGACTATTGAGGGCCTAATTTTTAGAGTCCAACCTATCGTATTCCTCTAGGACCAACAAAGCAATGAGTTTAGATTGAGGTGGACCTGGATATTCAGGATTTTTGTGTCTTGTAGATGGATGCAACATTGGTCTTTCTATGTCCAAACCATTTGCAATGACCACATTGGTCTGCTGCATAGGCATACATTCTGCCCTTAATCTTGGGCTGTGGGTCTAAGCAGCCCTCTTAGGTCAGTTGCCACAATAAGTTTGTCATCTGTCCAAACATTGATCTTTACTGCTACCCATACTTCCATTATAACTTGAATCACCTGGATTTCTGATTGAAACCACTTCACAGACTATAATTCTTTGCTAAACTGGTCATTCATGTTTTGTGTCATTTTGTTTAGTATATCTAGTTTTATTTTTGAATGAGTGTATTCTGACAGTTCCTGGTGTATCAGAAAATATCCCCTCCAACCTTTTGGTTAGTTGCCTAGATAACAGTTTCTGTTATAAGTTCCCAATGCTTATGTCTCTTAGAATCAACTGGTCATGGTGATGCATAGCTGGTCACTATAATGCATATTATAAGAACCAATCAATAACAGCCAAATTCTATGCTTCTGTACTTCTTGCTGACTTATCTTTTATAAGTTCCAAACCACCAAGGATCAGGGTCTGATATTTTAGAAATGATCCTGATCAGTGCCTGTTGGCTCAGAATAAAGAATAAAGAAAATAATGCAAAGGCAGGAATAAGTCAATACCTTTCAGTAGTAACTCTTAATATGAATGTTCTCAACTCTGCCAATCAAAAGATGGAGACTGACTGAGGAGATCTAGAAATAGTAGCATAACTATATGTGGTACAGAATAAACACATTTGATAAAAAATGTAGAGGAATATAAGAAAATGATGGAAAACTTGAATGAACATTATATGACAATTAGAATGAGTGAAACAGATTCAAAGGGATATTCAGGAAATTATAAATTCCATTGAAAACTGGCAAAACAGCTTGAATGAAGCTGAGGATAGACTCTCACATCTTGAAGACAGGATGGAAGCTTCAAGAAAAAGAAAAGAGGTCTTAAAAAAGAAAAAATGTCTTAAAATGTCAAGGAACTGGGAAACAAAAATTCAACAGCTGCAAGATGATACAAAGTAAACAAATAAGTCTGATAAGTGTCAACAGAAAAGGAAAGTTCAACACAAGTGACAGAATAAAACTATTTTCTGAAATAATAGCAGAAATTTTTTCAAACTTGGGAAAAATCTGATATAAAGATAAGTGAGGCATATAGCATCCACTTAGCCATAACCAAAATAAATCTTTACCAAGACATATAATAATTAGTATATAAGAAATTCAACACAATAACAGAACACTGAGAGCTGTCAGAGAAAAGAAACAGACCTTGTATGAAGGAAAGCTTATCAGAATCATGGCAGACTTCTCAACACAAACTTGAAGCCCAGAGAGTTTGGAGGGAAGTATTTCAAACCCTGAAAGAAAACAACTTTCAACCCAAATTGATGTATTCTACAAAAATATCTTTGAAAATTGATAGAGAAATAAGGTACTTCCACAACAAAGCAAGGGAAGAAATTCATGACCACTAAACCAACACTACAGAGTACTAAATGATACTCTGAAGAGAAATAAAGATAATTATAATCCCAAGAACAACAGCAGAAAGAAACCAATGAGTAGGCCAAACAATTAAACAAAAAGTAGGAAACCAACAACAGAAAGATAACATGACCGAGATAAGTCAGTACATATCAGTTATATCTATCAATGTAAATGGTTTTATCTCACCAATAAAAAGAAACAGACTGACAGAGTGGATTAAGAGTCAAAACCAGCAATATACAGTATAGAAGAAACACATTTAACTCAAAAGGAAACTCACAGAATAAAAGTCAAAGGGTGGAAAACAATGCTCCATGCAACAGGAACCCAGAAAAAGTTAGAAGTCTCTATTCTATTCCCAGACAATGTGAATTTTAAATGAAGACTGATCAAAAAAAAAAAAAAAAAAGAAGAAGGTCATTACATACTTCATAGGGGAAAATTTGAAGAGGAAGAAATCACAATTGTAAATATATATGCAACAAATATGGGAGCACCCAACTATGTAAAACAAATCTTAATAAACATGAAAAACCAAATAAGCAATAATACAGTTATAATTGGAAATCTTAACACTCCATTGTCACAAAGAGACAGATTAACCAAAGTCAGTAAAGAAATAACAGAATTGAATCAAAATTGCCAGCAAATGGTCCTAGTAATTATGTACCAAAGTACAAAAACATTGGAATACATATTTTTCTCAGCTGCACATGGATAATTTTTAAAAATATATCATATACCAGCCCACAGAACATGCTTAAGTAAATACAAAGGAATTGAAAATAATCCCATGCATATTATCAGACCATAGTGCAATACAATGGGAAATTAATGACAGAAAACCACAAGAAAAACATAAGCACATAGAAATTTAATAACAATCTCCTAAACAACCAATGGGTCACATAACAAATTAAGAAAGAAATTAAACAGTATCTACAATCAAACAAAAATGGAAATACAACTTATCAGAACCTGTGGTACATAATGAAATCAGTCCTCAAATGGAAATTTATAGTGGTAAGCTCTCACATCAGGAAAAATAAATGAACACAAATAAACAACCTAATGCTACTTCTCAAACTTCTAGAAATGGAAGAGCAAGTCAAGCCCAAAGCAAAAAGAAGGCAGGAAATTATAGAGATCAGAGCAGAAATTAATGTAATTGACACTAAGAAAACAATGAAAGAGTTAATCGTTGGAAGAGTTGGTTCTTTGAAAGAATATATAAAATTGATAAAACTCAGTCAATCTTATCAAAAGTAGGAATGAAAAACTCAAATCCACACAACAAGAAATGAAAAAGGTGAAATCACTACACACCCTGTGGAAACACAGAAAATCATAAATACCTACTTCAAAAACCTTTACTGTCATAGGTTTCATAACACAGAACAAATAGACAGATTCCTAGAAACATATGAATTACCAAAGCTGTATCAAGGAGATGCAAAACTGTTAAATAACCCAATAACAATTAATGGAATTGAAACTGTAATTACAACGTTAACAACAAAGACAAGCCCAGGTCCTGATGGATTCACTGGGGAACTGTACAAGTAATTTAAGGAAGACTTAATGCCAATCAACCTCTTCAGTGCAATTGAAAGGGAAGCAAGTCTCCCTAACTCATTCCTGGAAGCAAAAATTACACTAATACCCAAACAAGAGAAAGACCCAACCAAAAAAGAGAATTACAGGCCAGTCTCCCTAATAAACATAGATGCAAAAATACTCAGCAAAATACTGGCAAATAGAATGCAACAAATCATCTAGATTATAAATCATAATCAAGTGAGATTCATCCCAGGAATGCAGAGGTGGTTCAGTGCAAGTCCATAAATATAACACACCATATCAACAAAGAAAAAAGTCATATGATTATCTCAATAGATGCAGAAAAACTTTTGACAACATCTGACACTTTCATGATAAAAACCCTATGCAAATCAAAATAGATGGTTTTAAATTAATTGGATAAAAACCATGTAAGACAAACCAACAGCCAATATCTTTCTTGTTAAAATTATATTAAAAGAGAAAAAAAGCAAAGCATAAACAAGAGTATTAATAATACAGAATTTCAGACAAGTAAACACTAATAAATCACTCATTGATAAATTAGATATTGTCATTTTAGAAATAGTTGTTGAGGTTAAAAATTAAAGCATGAAAAGTAGACATTCAAACAATGAGAGTGCAAACAGTACTGTTCAGTGATCCAACAAAAACTTAGTAATATGGTTATCTATCTTACACACTTAAATGTATATGCTGTTATATCCTTTAGAACACTTTCTTTTCATTTATTTTTATCAATAGCAATTACACATTTTGGGTCTTTCTAAAAGTTTTATTACTTTTTACACTAGAAACACAATGTGATATTTACAATTATGATTCTTATTTATTTCACTTATGAATATAGTCTCCAGTTGCCTCCATTTACCTATAAAGGCCTCAGGACCATACTTTTTATAGCTGAGTAATATTCCATTGTATAAAAATACCACATCTTTTTCATCCACTCTGCAGTTGATGGGCATTTTGGTTGTTTCCAAGATTTTAGCTATTATAAACTGTGCTGCTATGAACATAGGTGCATATATATCACTGTGACATGACCTTTTCAGTTTTTCTGGGAAAGCACTCAGGAGGGGAATAGCTGGATTGAATAGAACTTCCAATTCTAATCTTCTGAGAAATCTCTATACTGATTTCCATAGTGGCTTCATCAGTCTACACTCCCACCAACAGTGGAGCAGTGTTCTTTTTTTCCCCGTAGCCTTGCCAACATTTGTTATCAGATGATGTCTTGATGGCAACTATTCTTTCCAGAATGAGATGAAATCTCAAAGCTGTTTTACTTTGTATTTCTCAAATGACCAGAGACGCTGAACATTTCTTCATGTATTTATTTGCCATTTGTATATCTTCTTCTGAGAAATGTGTGCTCATTTTAGGTGCCTATTTTTGAAGAGAGTCTTTGAATTTGGGGGGCTTGATGTATTTCAGTTCTTTATATGTTCTAGATATATGCCCTTTGTCTGAGGGGTTGCTGGATAAAATTCTTTCCCATTCTGTGGATTTTTGTTTCACTTTGTTGGTGATTTTTTTGAAGTGCAAAAACCTTTCAATAATATGAGATCCCAGCTGTTGATTCTTTGAAGTGTTTCCTGTATGGTTTGTGTTTTGACCAAGAATTCTCTGTCTACCCCTATGTCTCCAAGATATCTGCCTACCTTGTCTTCCAGTAGATTTAGTGTTTCTGTCTTAATATTCAAATCTTTGATCCATTTTGACTTTAATTTCATGCATGGTGATAGGCATGGGTCTCATTTCAGTCTTTGGCATTTGGAAAGCCAATTTTTCCAACACCATTTATTAGAGGGACTATCCTTCTTCCAGTTGATATGTGTAGCCCCTTTGTCAAATATCAGATGGCTGAGTGTCTTTGTAGTTATGTTTGCATCTTCTAATCTATTCCGTTGATCTTCAGATGTATTTATCTGCCAGTACCATGCTGATTTTATCATAGTAGCTTTGTAGTATAGTTTCAAGTAAGAAATTGAGATGCCTCCTGCCTTGCCTTTTTGTCCATTATTGCCTTTGCTATTCTAAGCTTCTTCTGTTTCCAAATGAATTTTAGGATTGTTTTCTTTAGATCTGTAAGGTATGTTCATGGTATTTTGATTGTAATTGCATTAAATCTGTGTAACAGTTTGGGGAGTATGGCCATTTTCACAATGTTGGCTCTTCCTAGCCAAAAGGAAGGAATATCCTTCCATTTTCTAATGTCGTCTTCAATCTCCTTTTTTAGTGTAGCATAATTTTCAGCATACAGGTCTTTTACATTCTTGCATAGGATGATTCCTAATACTTCATGATTTAGAGGCTATTGTGAAGGGTGATATTTCCATAATTTCTCTCAGTGAGTGAGTTTTTTGTGTAAAGGAATGTTATTGATTTTTGAGCTTTGACTTTGTTTCCAGGTACGCTGCTGAATTTGATTATTACCTCTAGTAGTCTGTTAATGGAACTTTTTGAGTCTTTTATATAGATTATCAGGTCATCATAATTTAATTTCTTCCTTTCCTATATTTATTTATTTTCTCTCTCTTGTCTGATTGCTCTGGCTAATATTGCCAAAACTATATTGAATACGAGTGGTGATAGTGGACATCCTTGTCTTGTTCCTGATTTTAAAGTGAAAGCTTTCAGTTTTTGTCCATTTAGTATTATGTTGGCTGTTGGCTTGTGATAGATGACCTTTAGGAGATTTAGGTGGACACTGTGTATTCCAATTTTCTGAAGGGTTTTTATCATGAACAAGTGGTGCACTTTATCCAAAGTTTTTTTCTGTGTCTATTGAGATGACCATGTGGTTTTTGTTCTTGGCTCTGTTGATGTGATGTATTAAATTTATTGATTTGCATTTGTTAAACCATCCCTGCATTCTTGAATGAATCCTTCTTGGTCATGATGTTCAGTCTTCTTGATGATGTGTTGCATTGTATATGCCAGTATTTTATTGAAAATCTTGCATTAATGTTCATTACTGAGACTGGCAGATTTCCTTTTTGGTTGGGTCTTTCTTTGGTTTTGGTATCAGAGTTTTACTTGCCTCCAGCAATGATTTAGGGAGGATTGCTCCCTTTTCAATTTCACTGAAGAGTTTAAAGAGTATTGGCATCATATCTTCTCTAAATTTCTTGTAGAATTGAACCATGAATCAATCAGGACATGGGCTTTTTTGTTGATAATTTTTAATTATGATTTCAATTTCAATAGCTGTTATTAGGTTATTGAAAATTTCTATATCTTCTTGGTTAAGCTTTGGTAGTTCATATGTTTCTCGAAATCTGTTGATTTCCTCGATATTTTCCACTCTGAGTAGAGATTTTCAAAGTAGGTATTCATGATCTTTTGAATTTCCATGGGACCTGTAGTAGTTTCCCTCTTTTCAATGGTTATTGTGTGAATTTGTTTTTTTTCCTTGATAAGGTTAGCTAAAGCTTTGTCAATTTTTTTATTCTTTCAAAAAACCAGCTTTTGATTCATTAATTCTCTGTATTTGTTTAAGTTTGAATTGCATTAATTTCTGCTGTGATTTTTACAATTTCCTATCTTCTATGAGCTTTGGGTTTAACTTGCTCTTATTTTTCTAGAAACTTGAGATGAAGCATTATTGTGCTCACTCTATTTTCTTGATATGACAGTTTATTGCTATATATTTCCCTCTTAAGGCTGCTTTCATTGCATTACAGTATGTTGTTTCTGCATTTTCATTGAATTGTAGGTATTGCTTTATTTCTTCTTTAATTTCATCTGTAGGCCTCTGGTTGTTCAAAAGGTTGTTATTTAATTTCTATGTGTTTATGCAGGTTTTGTAACTTGTTTTGACATTAATTTCCAATTTTGGTGCACTTTGGTCAGATATTATATATGGGATAATTTCAATACATTTACATTTACTTAAGATTGTTTTATGTGATAATATATGGTCGATTTTGTAGAATGTCCCATTCACAGCTGAGAAGGAAGTGTATCTGATGTGGTTGGGTGTAACACTCTGTAAACATCTAGTGAGAACATTTGCTCACAGGTATGATTCAGTTCTATTATTTCCTTGCTGACTTTTTGTCTAGTTGATCTATCTCTTTGTGACAATGAGTATTAAGGTCCCATTATAATTGTGTTCTTGTGTATTTGGTTTTTCATATCCATTAGTTTTTGTCTTATATAGTTGTGTGCTCCTGTATTTGGTGCATATATTTTTATAATTGTTAGTTCTTACTCTTGAATTTTTCCACTAAGAGTATGTAGTGACCTTCTTTATTTCTTTTAATCATTTTAGGTTTGAAGTTCGCATTGTCTGCAAATAGAATAGGTACCTCTGCTTTTCTCCGGGTTTCTGTTGCATGGAATACTGTTTTTGATCCTTTGCCTTTTAATCTATGAGTTTCCTTTCATGTCAGATGTGTTTCTTGTGTACAATATATCATGGGATCATGTTTCTTGATCCATTCTGTCAACCTATTTCTTTTGATAGGTGAATTGAGCCCATTTACATTTATATATATAACAGATATGTACTGGCTCGACTTTACCATGTCATGTTCCAGTTTTTTTTTTTTTTTCTGCTTTTCTACCTTGTTTAATTGCCTGCCCTGCCTGGTGGTATCTTTCTATTGTTGTTCTGGAGACTGTGGTCATTTTTATCTCTATCTAGTAAAGAGTCTTTCAATACTTTTTCTAGGGTTGGTTTGGTTGACATGAATTTTTTCAGTTCTTTGTCATGGAAGTATCTTGTTTCTCCATTAAATTTGAATGAAACTTTTCCTGGATACCTCAATCTGGGTTGAAATTTGTTTTCTTTTAGGGCTTGAAATATTTCACTCCAAGCTCATCTTAACCTGAAGGTTTGCTTTAAGAAGTCTGCTGTGATTCTAATCGGCTTTCCTTGATAGGTGAGTTGTGTCTTTTCTCCTACAGATTTTAGTATTCTGTTTTTATGCTGTATATCTGAGATTTTAATTATTATATTTCTGTTTATAGATTTATGTTGTTTGTGACTGTCTGGCAATCTGTATGCCTCACTTATATGCATATCAGATTTTTCCCCATGTTTGGTAAATTTTCAGCTATTACTTCTGTGAATAGTTTACCTATGTCATTTGTGTTGACTCCTGCATCTTCACTGATGCCTATTAGTCTTATATTGTTTATATTGGCATCATTTTGAAGTGCTGGGTTGTCATTTCATGCTGTTTTTTTATTTTTAAAAGTTATATCCTTTCATGATTGCTAATTGTGATCCTGTCCTCAAGGTCCGAAATCCTATCCTCAGCTTCATTTAAACAGTTTTGCCAGCTTTCAATAGAGTTTTTTGTTTCTTGGATGTCTCTTTGAGTTTGTTTCATGGATTCTGCTTGTTTTCTACATTGTTCATTTAAGATTTCAATCAGTTTCTAACGATTCAGTACTTTTTAATCTATTTCTTCTCTAGCTGCACTAAGGAACTCCTTTAGTAAGGTGGTTATTTCTGTCTTTACATGAGAGAATCCTTCTAATTTGATTTCTTCTATAGCCTGATGGATTTTTTTTTAAATTTCACTTCCTATCTTTGCAGAGATTTCTGATGTGTGACTTTTGAAGTTCACTATTTCATTGTCTCCTGTACTTGCTCCTGATGGTCTAGATGTTTGAGATTGCATTTCGCTTTTTCGTTTTGTCATTTTCTCCATTCAGGTTAATATTTGGTCTTTCAATCCCACTAGTCTCAAGTTTTCATAGTGTGTATCTTACAACCTACAGTAAGGTTGATATTTGTCCAATTGCTGGGTTTCACAAACAACAGGTGGGCCAGTCAGCTGATTTCCCCCTGCAGGGCCTTTTTGGTGAGTCCTGTATTCTTCCTAGGTTGACACGCTTAGAAGTATTGATGGAAATCAACCGTTAGTTCCTGCTGATATTGTGTCTTCAGGTTGTTCAGAGTCACCAGATCTCCATTTATAGTGTTTGTCTCAACTGAACCCTACTGTGTCTCTGGATATCTAGTAGGCCCTTTTAATTTTTTCCAGGTTGGGGGAGGCCTTATTGGCACCCTCCTCAACCTACCTGATGTACTCTTTGTGGAGGAAGGACTCACCCACACTCTTGCCAAGCTCACCAATGGCTTACTTCTGTAGGGGGCTTAACTGTTCCGCCTGTGGCAAACTATTCCTATTTTAGGGGCAAACTCACCTCCCTGATGGAAGCCTGCTGATTTCTTCTGTTTGGATGAGGGATTACTGAACTCCCCTTGATACAGCATGGTTAATGCACTGCAGTCCAAGGTTCTTGGGGGAGGAGTGGAACCCAAAGGTCATCAGCAATAGTAGTTTCTGGAGGTGGGGAGGTCCCTGATGGCAGTGGTGGCACTGTGGGGGTGCTTGTCAGTGGCTTCAGTTCCAGGGTTCCACGAGGTGTTCAGCCAAGATCCAACATCTACCTAAGTAGATAAAAACTGTAAAATTTCAACCTAAAATCAAGAACAAGACAAGAATGTCCATTTTCATCACTATTACATAATACTCTGGAACCATTAGCCATGGTGATTAGATAAGTGAGAGAAATAAAAAGAATAAGGATAGAAAAAAGTAGTTAAATTATCATTACTCACAGATGATATGATAGTCTACATAGAAGACACCCAAATCTCAAGAGAAAGACTTCTTGATGTAATAACCAAATTCAGTAATGTAGCTGGATACAAGATCAACACTGAAAAATTAGTAACATTCCTATATAAAAACAACAATCTCACTGAGAGAAGAATAACAGAAACCACACTATTCACTATAGCATTCAGACATTGAAATACTTAGGAATCAATCTAACAAAGGAAGTAAAAGAACAATAGATTAAAATTTACATTACTCTGCCAAAGAAAATTGATTAGGATTTCAGAAAATTTACAGACATTTTCTGCCCATCATTAGGAAGAGCAAACACTGAGAAATTGGCATATAGAACCCAAATCTGTCAAAATTTTTATGCAGATTTAATACAATTTGAATCAAAATATTATGTGTATACCTTACAGATTTAGAGAAATATTTCCTCAAATTCATCTGGAACCACAAGAGGCCTACAATAGCAAAGGCAATTCTGGGCTACAAGGACAAGGCAGGAGGCATCACAATCTCTAATTTGAAATTAAACTACAGAACTCCTGTGATAAAATCAGCTTAAAACATACTTAAAGGTCAATGAAACATATTAGAATATAGAGCTACAATTATAAACACACTCAGTCACCTCATGTTGTACAAATGGGCCAAGCATGGTCACTCAAAGAAAGTCTCTTTAAGAAGTGGTGCTGGAAAAACTGACTTTCTGTATCCCAACAACTAAAATGAGACTTATGTCTATCACCGTGCAGTAAACTAAAGTCAAAATTGATCAAAGATATAAATATTAAAACAGAAACAGTAAATCTACTGGAAAACAAACTGGGTAGGAATCTTGCTGAAACAGAGGTAGGCAGAGAGTTCACAAACAAAAATCAAACTATATGGGAAATAGTTACCAGAATCAACAACTTGGATATCATCTTATAAAAAAAAAGTTTGGCATGTCAAGAGAAATATTCAACTGAGTAAAGAAACCCCACAAATTTGGAAAATAACTTAACCAACTCTCCCACAAATATCTATCTAGAACACACAAACATCTTCTATCTAGAACATACAAAGAATTAAAACAGACCCCCAAAATTCAATGACCCAATCCAAAAATGGGCATCTGAGTTGAATACAGACTTGTCAGATGAAAAAATACAAATGGCAAATAAAAATATGCAAAAATATACAAAATGTTTTATGCATCATCAGCCTTTTAAGAAATGCAAAATAAAACAACACTGAGATTCCATCTCACTCCAAAAAGAATGATCAAGATCAAGAAATCAACCAATAACCAATGCTGGAGTGCTTGGGTAGTAAAAGGAACTCTTTTCTGATGTTGGTGAGAGAGTAGACTGATATAAGCACTGTGGAAATCAGTGTGGAGATTCCTCAAAAATCTAAGATCAGAGGTTCCATTGGATCCAGCTATCCTGCTCCTGGGCATGTTCTCAAAAGAACTGAAAACACCATACCACAGTGATATATGTGCACCCATGTTTACAACAGCACAATTTGTAATGGCTAAATCCTGAAAATGACCCAAGTGCCCATCAGTCATGGAACGGATAAAAAGATGTGCTATTTTTATACAATGGAGTACTACTCAACTATTAAAAAGATTGCATTGAGGCTTTTATAAGTAAATCAGTGGGACTTGAGACCAAACCCATAAGTTAAATAAATGAAACTCATATGTGTACATACCATCATGTCTACCTAGTGCAATAGACTGAAAGAGCAAATATGATCCGAAATCTACAATAAATATTGTGTGTGGGTAAGAAACTGCTCAAAGAGGAATAGTAACTGGGATAGTGGAAAACAGGAAAGCAGGAAAAGGAAAAAGAAATAATTTGTGTGTGTGTGTGTGTGTGTTTCTATGTGTATGATATAATGTATTAGTTCCTGGAAAAGAATAGATAATGCTCATAAATAGATCAATTTTGTATATCTATATCTGGTAATCTAGGCAACCTTTTTGAGGGTAACCATATATAAAATTATAATCATTATTAAATTCCTATCATTCTGTTTTGAAAACCTATACATTTATTGTTTTGGTTTTGTTACTGTTGTTGTCTGTTTGTCACCTTTGCTTTTTTTTCTGTTATGTGTGTTTTTTTCTCTTAAATAATTAAAAAAACCAAGCTATTGAGAAGCCTCTACAGTCAAAATCACAGTACTATAGAAAAGGAGATTGAAGAGGCCATCAGAAAAATTTATCTGTTATAAAGTAGGCAAAACGCTTGTCCAAATAACCAGACTTCCTAAAATTTTATACAGATTCAGTGCAATCCCAATCACATTACCAATAACATTTTTCACAGAATTATTGAAAGCAATCCTAAAATTCATACAGAAGCAGAAATGACCTAGAAGAGCCAAAATAATAGACTTGTGGGTTAGTGAAACATAACTGAGGATTAAGAAACAACTCAGGGCACATTAAACTATCTTATATCTGAAAAAGTGGCCAAATATTTTTGCTAGAGAAAGATAGCCTTTTTAATAAATCATGCTGGGGAAACTGGCTATTCAGATGTTGAAATTTTAACCTAGAACCATACCTTTCACCATGTACTGAACTAAAATCAAAATGAATCAGCAATCTAAATATTAAAACAGAAAAACTAAGTCTTCTATAAAATAAAATAAATAAAAGTCAAGGACATAGGTGAGATAATAACTTTCTGAATGGAATGCTCATTGCAGAACACATAATACTAAGATTCAAATGGAATCACATCAAATGAAAAAAAACTTTTGTAAAGCCAAGGAACCAACAAGAGAGTGAAGAGACAACCTACAAAACTGTTTTGAGACTAGGTCTGTGTAGCCAGCCTGGGCTCAAATTCATGGCAGTCTTCTTGCCTCAGCCTCCGAAGTAATGGGATTACAGATGTTGGAAGGGTAAATGGGGGAAAAAGCATTGAGATATGTTATTTACACTTACCAGTTTCCTATGATGAGTGTCATCATCATATACTGTAAACATGTATGAATAAAAATTTGAAAACAAAGAAAAAATTTTTTCTGTTACGTAATAAGTTACAGAATACAAGATTATATAAAAGAACCAAGTAAATTCATGGCAAGTGCCAGACAAGAAGCAAATAGTTTGTAACATGATGTAGGATAAGAAGAAATTCCCTTGCAAAGGACTGGGCTTTCCAAAGAGTTTGAGGAAAAGAGTATAGTTACAAAGATATCTGGGGCTATCCACTCCGGGGATGGAATTCCTGGTGTGAGATCTTTGAGATGGATGCTTACAAAAATATTTGTGAACTTAATTGCATAAGTTAAAGAGTAAGGGACTTAGGAGAAAGGGTTGGAGAGGTAACAACCATACCAGCACAGGCAGTATAGGGCTGTCTTAGGTTTTATCCTTAATGCCATTACACGATTGTTGAGTTCACTCTTGAAAGAGGATAAGGTGAACTAGTTTTGCCTACTGCTGAAAGCAAGCAAACAAACACCCCTGTGGCTTCCAATGTGTCTTGTTCTCTTTATACATTAAAATGTTGATTGACTGTGAAGTAGAGCCTTCCCTAATTATTTATTTATTTAGAAATTTAGTCTTTCATGATTTGCAAATATGTCTGGCTTTCTTCTCACACTGGGATAAGAACAAAAGTTCTGATCTCATGGAACATCCATAGTAACACAAAAGAAAAAAAAGCTAAGTAATGATATTCATTCAGAATAAGTGAGGAATAATGTGAAAGACAGTGATGGATACTTCCATGTATTAGAAAGATAAAGCATTGCAGGTTATGTGTATTTTACAAGATGGCTATCATGAGAACTAAATAAGAAAATACTTACAATGTTCTTACAATAATCTCTGACATATTACAGTACCTAATGTTTTAGAATTAGTATTAATTTCTGAATCAGAATTCTACATTTCTGGAATTATATCAGTGTTTTATAGAGATATAGTCATTTTAACATTTAGAATATGATTGAACCTACCCTATGGCAAAATTAATTTTCATAGAAACATACAGTTTTTCATAAGAAAGGAAGAAGGGACAAAAACATGAACTCATTTGTCTTTGGGGAAAACAGTGATTTGGACAAACTCCACATTATTTACATTGTATCAGGAAATTGACACAGAAATCAGATGGTTTAAGCAATTCCAGAATGTTGAAATACCATATTTTGTGCCAGAATTTGCACTCCAGGCTGAGAATGAACATTATATCCTGTAGTAACTTGTATTTAGCAGAATCAAGTAGCACCACTGCCTCTTGCTTTATAAATTCATACTCTTACTGGCAATTTCCCTAATCTTGTCGAGAATGAAATTTATAACTCCAGTGACTAATTTCTCAGAAATCTTAGAAGTACCAAAGGACATTTAATATTTTCCATAATTAACCTATAACCCAGGATGCTTTGTAGATCAGGAAGTACTTCAAATATGTGTCTTAGGTTACCAAGGGTTAATCTGAGTAAACAATAACTCATTGGGAAAACACTAAACACAAACTGAGGGCTCATATTTAAGCATGAAGCATGAAAAACTCTGAAGTCTTCTGAACGTTTTAAATTGAAATATTTAACGCAAATCTATTCTTAAAATTGACTACATCTTTTTTCTATGTTTTAGTACACAAATTTAGATTGGATAATATTAGGGCAAAGATAGAAAAAAAGCCTGCCATATTATAAGAGAACGAACTTGTGAAATAAATAAAAATTTAAACAAAAATTAAATATCTTTCAAATAGAGATGACTGTTACTAATCAGTTATCATCGGTTTTCTTTTTTTATCACAGTGGTTCTCAACTTTGGAGAGGTGTTAGAATTATCTGAATGGTTTTAGGTCACATACATTTTTTTAAAAAAATATTATCATTATATTGTTACTATATATATTACTACACTGTATTATGTTATTACATATTACTTGTACAAATTATTGTGTTTAACGGTGGCATTTTTCTACATACATACATACATAAAGCTTCCATCATGCCCTGACTCCTTTCTCTTATTCTCCCTTTACCTTCTTTTATCCTTTTTCATTTTATGATCCCATTTCCAAACTCTAAAATTCCCTCTTCTGTTTTTTTAAGTAATCTTTGCTTTTTTCATTGTTATTTTCACATATGAGAGAAAATATGCAGTACTTATCTCATTGTGCTTAACATGGTTTCTTTCATTCTCACCTATTTTCCTGAAAATTATAGGATTTAATGTTTTTTAGGACTGGACAACATTCCATTACAACTGAGAAACTTTATGTAATTTATCTGCAGTGTGCTACGAACACTGCAAGTTTAAATCCTCCCTGGGTAATTCTAATGGGAAGCCAATGTTGAGTACCTTTGTTGTAGAAAAGCAGTTCTCAAGAATTATCCTATATTTGACTCATCTAAGGTGGTTAATAAAACAGATTTTTGGGTTCATATTTTAGAAAGATCATATTTTAGTTTGTTTAGAATAGAACGTACAAATGTGCACATCTAAAAATTTCCCATTTAATGTTGAGGTTGTTAGACTTTGAACTTGTTTGAAAAGTAAATTTTCAGATCCCATTCCATATGTAGGAAATCAGTAAATGAATCTTTAAAAGCTCCCCAAATAAGTTATATGCACAATAAAGTTGGTAAAACCTAAAATTTAGGAATATTAAGTGAGAGACAATACCATCAAAAGTGATTAACAAATAGACCAACCTTAATTTATTGGCAGAAAGCAGCATTGCCAGTATAAAATGGTGTTGTTGGAATCATTAAGTCAAATACCCATCTTTCTTTTAGGGAAGGTTTAATTTTTGCAGCCAATATATGTATTACCTAAATGAATACATTCAAAAAATTAAGTAGGAGCACTACTACGTCATTTATGTTTTTACCTTTACCCAATATAAAGAGATAATATATAGACTTGAGGTAAAGCCCCATTATTTATATTATACAAAATTGCTTCCATTTAACATATATATGTTAAGATTTTATTTTTATACTATGGCCAGTTTACTAAGATAATTCAATTCAATTACTTTATAGGTTAAATGTGTCATGAAATATATACAGTATATTATTATTTGAATATATTATTTGAATGGGAAGATTTTGATAGTGTATTAATCCACAATTTATGTTCTAAATGGTAATCAAAGTGGAAATTTGCAGAAAAAATAGTACAGGGATATTTAGTAGATAATCGACTAAAATCAGAGTTAATAATCAGCTGGGACACAGTGGCATATCTCATGAATGTCTAAAATCTGAAATATTTCTTTGCCAATTGAGAATCCTCAGTGTTTAAATCTAGTACTTGACCTGCTTCAAAACACTTCCTCTAGTGCTTGGATCTACACTAGACCTGGTAACTAATGGGTTATGTCCTATCATAGCCACAGTCCTTCAGGATCCTATGTTGTTTTAATACAACTTCCTTCTAGGTTGTAGGTTTTATCAATATTTGTAGACAAATGTTTTTAATAACACTTCTGTATGAAATGAGACTTGCAGTTATAATGACATCTGGAACAGTAGTCTTGTACATTAGTGATAGACTAGTACTCTGAAGCATCAGTGTCTTGAACGAACAAAGCTTCCACTGAAGTGACTGTAGTCAGTATCAATTACTTGATACACAGACTCCTAAGTAGTGGTTCATTAAGTTACCTGCCCAAAAGCACCATAAATCTGAGATTCTTTTTATACATGAGATATGGCTTAGCAGAATTCTTGGGTTTTTCCTAAAAGTAACTAAGCACAAGTTTGTTTATAAGTTGTCAAGTTTGAGGAAATGGATTGTATATATTTTATGACATTAAAACAAATATAAGTGCTTTTATATACAGATAATACATTTCATTGGTTTTAATGATAAAATCATAATTCTCACATGAATCATTGATATGTTAACTAATCATCTTAAAATTTTACACATAAATCACCGTCATATTTACAAGTGTGCTAAAATTTTCTTGACAAAGAATATATTTTAAAATGTATTCTGACATTTGAAATGTAAAATAGATATCTATTGACTTTATTAACTTTTCCTATATGCATTAGTAATTTAATAACTTTATTATGAATTAAACTCTTTAGATATATAATAAAGCTTGTTATGTTCTCTCGCTGCAATTGTAGGATTTTGGTAATCATTTAAGTTAAAATGATTATTTTTTATAAAACTCTCAATACAATAAAGATAAGGGGAAAACTGTAAATATTGTTTTACTAAGTACATAAATTAGTTTTTTCTAGAATGCTCTTAACGCTTTGTGTCAGTTTCTATTATTTTCAAAGGTATACCCATTGAATATATCTTGCCTTTTTTGAATAAGTAGGAACCTGCATCACATAAAGAAAACTACAAGAGAATGAATCAAATTTGAAGTTGAACTAGTTGGAATGTTATTTCATTCAGTTTATTGAGTAATGCCACCCAATACATTCAGCATAAATTCCGTATTTCCTCTTATAACTTAGAATATTTGTATATTTTCCAAAGCTTTGTAGACATGCATTTAAATGACCATTCAAATTAATGTGTCATTAATACAATTTTAATTCCATGTACACATCTATGTGAAATGTGTGTGTATATATATGTTTATGGATCCTGTTGAGAACTTAAGAGATGGACTTTACTTCTTTAAAGAAGAGATGTATGTGCTGTGACTCTATCCAAAGTCGTAAGTGTTCATTCTCCTTTTCAGTAATTTCAATATTCCATTAATTTATAATTCATTTTTAGTATTCTAGAAGCATTCTTATTTTTCTAAATACATATCAAGCAATCCAGCCATTCAACCAATAGATCTGACTGCTTTTGCTAGAAACTCTATGAATCCTATATGATCCAGGATTCTGGAACATATATGATGCAGGACTGTGTTACCAAATTAATAAAACTTTGTGAGTAGATATGACAAGCCACTTTAGAAAGATTACCCAGGGAAGTTGGTTTTCTACAATAAATGAAGTAAATAATAATCCATAATCACTGCACTGATTATCTTACTTTAAACACCTTAGACATATTGTAAGTCCTTGTTTTTTTAAGTCCTTGTTTTGATGATAATATTGATAGTATGCTTTACAAAGAAACACGTTTTTACAGGAGTGATATGACATCTCTTCTTGTCCTATTTCTTACGTTTTTTCAGACCTATAAACTAGAAATATATATCATTTAATCCAAAACAGCCTTGGCAGTAAACTTTTCATTTATTCATTTAAAGCCAATTCTAGTTCTTAAAGCATGTATTTTTCCAGTTATATTGGAACATAAAGTTTGGATAAACTACTATGTTAAGAACGGAGAGACATATTTCCAAAAACGTGGAGGCTTTTCTTGCTCTGCCTTTGTCTCTGGAATTAAAACCACGTTCAATAGAACTGCTTTGAGAATGAAATATCTGCCTATAAATAGTATGGGTAGGGGTAGAAAGCAGCAAAAATGATGATTATAAAATAATAACTTCATATTTATCATGATATCTGCTATGCTTTTAACTGGTCATCATCGTATTCTTTTTTTTTTTTTTTTTCCTTTGTACCAGTAATTGAGCTTAAGTCCTCACACTTGCTAGGCCGGTACTGTGCTGCTGAGCTGTATCAGTGGCCCAAACACTGTATTCTATATGGTATTGGGAAGTGGTAAAATATTGTAGCTAACGGGCCTTTTATACATGAAGTTTTAACACTTCATCCCTAAAAATTTGGGGCATAAGGGTCTATTGTCAGTGATAGAGGAATAATTAAAACTATGTGATTAGAGTATTAATTACTCATCAGCTAATGACCAGAGCTTTTGAAATTTATAATAAGTTATATGTGTTCATTGCGGATTCACTGTCAGAATATGAAAAGTCAGCATGAAGAACAAGGTCTGCACAGTCTAAAATTATGATACACAGTGATTTTTTAAAAAAGTTTCCAACAGGGTCATTTCTAAAATAGGCTAATTCATAGAGACAGAAAGGACAGTAATAGTTTCCCTTAATTAGTTAGAAGTGACTTTTAATGGGTAAAGGTTTTGATTTAAGGATGATGACAATATACTAAAATTAGATATTAGTGTTGGTTGTGCAATTCTGTGAATATGATTTTAAAAGAATCATATTCACAGTTAATGGCACATGTTAAACAGTTAGATTTTATTGTGGCAAATTCCTGTAATCCTGTCACTCTGGATATCTGAGGCAGGATGATAGAAAGATTGAGCTCAGCCTTGGCAATTTAGCTACATAGTTAGACCCTGTCTACTATGTGCTATATATGACCTGTACTACAATTTACATAAAAGTTCAGGAGATGTTGTTCAGTGTGAAAACCTTGTGTTTAATTCCCAGTATCTCAAGAGAGAGTTGCTGGAAGAGAGCGAGGGAAGGAGGTAGGGAGGATGGATTTTGTGGTATCCAAATTGTATTTTTGTTGAATTTTTTAAATTCTGCTATTAAACCAAATGAAGACATCAGATATCTGGTGGACACTATCACAAGCAAATGATTAAATTCAGTATAATTGATAGGAAGGAACATTGTTGCAAATAGTGAAACCCAATTATCACCAGTTTTGTCACAGCCACATTGTATCATTAACCTTATTGTTGCCAAGAATGTCTCTCATGATTTTGCCCTAGTGGAACCATTTTAATTCATTCATGTATGAAGGGTGCTATTTAAATCCCAGAATGGGATTGAAACTCATAATGCTAGATTATCTTTTCATTTAACTGTCACAGTAATATGTTTTTAAAGTAAATCATCTACCTTCAATTGTTCCTCTTTATATGCCTTGACACAGAGAATAAATGAACATTACCATTATTCCCTAGCGAGGTACCAGATAGTGGTCTATTGTTCAAGAAATATTTTTCTTAAGATATATAGCATCAGTTATATCAAACTCTATCTTATTTTTGCTTTTAATCTATTTTAATAGTATCAGTGAATTGAATGTCTATATTTCTATATTGTGTACCTTGTACAATGTATGTATTATGTACTTCCTGAAAGAAAAGATATGGTTAAGTTATATATATATATATATATATATATATATATATATATGTATATGGTTAAGATATATATATATAATCTTTATATATCTATATCTATATATCTTTATATATATATCTTTGATGTTTTAAAGATTTTGTTAATCATTAGTTTATCTTTACCCTGAAGAACTTCTAAAATCAAATATTATAATATTCAACAAAATACTTTTAAAAAACTAAAAACAAAATAATAAAAATTTATATAAATGCACCATAGTATAGTGATATATACACATCTATATTTATAGCAGCATGATTTTAAATAGCTACATTTTGGAAACAGCTCAGAAGCCCATTAACAGATGAATGGATAAAGAAAATATAATATTCACATATGGTGAAGTACTACACTGCTTTAAAAAAGGGTAAATTTGAAACATTTCTAGGTAATGGATGAAAATTGAGATCATACATTTAAGAGAAACATGTGGTTAAATATCACATTGTTTTTCTTGTGTGGCAAACCAAAGGTAATAATAAGGATCAAATTGGATGATAGATATTAGGAAGTGGGAAGAAAATGTTCTTATGGTAACTGGAACAAGGGAGGGCAATTAGAAAGGGAAGAAAGGGGAAAGGAGAAAAAAACAATAGAAGGAAAACATAGAAATAAAATTTTCTAAATAATAAGCAGAAGAAGAGTTTAACGGAGGGAAGGAGAAGGAGTAAAAAAGAAGAATCAAGTTGTGTTATGTACAGGTTCAAATTCCCTACAATGAATGTGATCATTATGTATTTAAAAAATGTACCAATAAAATTAACAATTTTATTTCCTTTCCTGTCTTCTTATCTCATGTAATCTCTGTTAAAACAAAGCTTATGATTTTATTTTCATAATGGAATGATGATTGCAACTTTGTGTAAAACGATAATCAATTTAAAAAATATTGGTATGAGTAAATTAAATCTGAGGCAAATTAAGCTCAGAAAATTCTTGAACCATTGATTGTGAGCCTGAAAATTCACAATTTATGCTCTAGGGCACATTTGACAGTGAAATTTATTATCTCTCTGCTTAAAAATTTAAATATATTAAAGTCCATAGGATAGATATAATAGGTGGTAACCAAATAAATTATATGGAAAGGAAAAGTGATGAATAATTTGTGTCTTTATCATTTAGGGCACTTGGAACACTTGGAAATATTTTATTTTATTGATTGCATCTGAATTGTTTATTACACTGAAATGCAATATTTTTGCTTTTAGGTTTTCACTCCCAGTTTCTGCAACAGCAGAAAACTGCATCCTTACTATTTATCCGTATTTGGCAACTTATGTTGATGAGCTAAATATTATCATAAAAGATGGTAAGTTACATGTGACAGATTTCATTGTATATGGTCTTGTTGTCTAAGATAACATATATAAGTAGCGTGACTTTAAGAATTACAAATGTTTAGTAAACATCTTTCATTTCTTTTTTGCTTGTTTGTTTCTTTTCAGTACTGGGGATCAAACTCATGACCTTGCACTAGCCAGGCAGGTGCTTATGCTACTGAGCTAAATCCCTGGTCCACATCTTTCATTTCTAAGAGAGAACATTATTAAGAGTGGAATATGACAGTGTTTTTTAGTTCCTAAAGCTGACAATCTTGTAAAAGGAGATAAAATAAGTATTATGAAGAAGATTAAGAGCTCTGAGCCATTTGAAGTGTTAAGACTGTGGTGGTGGTGTACAGGTTATTACTAATGTTGGGCATCTGGAATGGCTGTATAGAAGAGATGACCTTTGTGTAGAGCCTAAAAAATGATGATCTTTAACAGCATAGTTTGGGCAAATGAGAATACAGCAAAAGGGAATGAGTACGATGGGATATATAAAGCAGGAGATGAAGGTGTTAGGCTATCACTGAACACCTTACCACGTACTAGGAACCTCCTGTGGTTTTTGACTACAAGTGATTCATTAGGAGAGTACTTATTGGGATATAAGATGAATTAAAATGGGACAGAAAGTAGTCCATACACCAGGTAAGAATTGCTAGGGAGGAAGCTGTGAGAGAAACTAAGATCAAAGGTATATAATTACAGACAGGAAAAATTATTTCAAGAGATCTATTGGTGAATTATTCACGATAATATGAATGGAGTTAGTAGTGAAATTTTGTGATCTTGTTTTAGGATTTTATGTGCTTTCACCACAAATTTGATAATTATATGAAGCAATACATTTTAATTAGATGGATATAACTATTTTGCAATGTATATAAAACAAAGCAGCATGCCATGAATGTAAAATGTATAAAGCTATCTGTCAATTGAAAATTAATGAATTATGCCAAAGGATATAGCTCAATGGTGAAGCACATGCATAGCAAGGACTTAGGTTCTATCTATAGCCCTGGAAGAAAACAAAAACCAACAAAAATAATGGGTTAATATAGAAAGACAGACAAGAAATAGAAGAAGGAAACAAGAAAAATAGAAAACCTCTTAAATAAGGCAAAATAGAGATGCAATACCCAGGGGAGGAATATTGATTAAGTCCCAAAGAAGAGAAAATTTAAAAAGCATGGAAAGTTTAGTCTGTATGGATTATCAAATCCTAAATTTCAGTGCTGAGTTGGAGACTTTTTCTAGTTTCGACCAGCCAGTTTTCTCACACGTCTTTGTGTCTTCAAATATTTATTGCTCTTATGAAACTTAACCTATTCTCTCTTAATTTCAGGTAATGAGGCTTTTTAAATTTTTTATTTACTTTTTTGTATTTTCAAAACAAACAGGAAACATCAGGCAATAACACTCTGAAGTTCCAAATACCAGTGTGTGTTTAAACTCATCATTTCTCATTTTTACTCCATTCACTAGACCAGAATCCAATGCTCTCTCTTGCCTTAGTCCACTCTTTTATCCAAATCCCATTCTCAGGGACCACACCGAAGCATGTAACCCTGATTGCCCTTGTTTGCCATTTTTTGCTTCCTTATATGCTTTGAGTGAGTTTTCCAGAATACATCAGGGAGAAGAAAGGAAGCCATATTGTCTTAGCATAATTTCAAACAGAGAAAAAGGAAAAACTGATGAGATATATTCTTAATTCTTTTCCCCAAATTTATGATTTGATAAATCACATCCCAAAGATAAGGGAAAAAAGTGGCAGAGAGAAGTAATACTTCAGCTACCTTTAAAAAGAAGCTACCTTTAAAGCTACCTTTAAAAAGAAGGAAATTTCAGGCATATAGAAGAAGCATTTTTTGGCTACTGAGCACAGCCAAAACTGTTGATTGTCCCCACCTATTTGTTTAGGGCTTCCACACGGCATATTTTCATGTGTCTCCTCTAACTTCTCTTAGTATTCCTTGTAAGTATCTTTTATGATTTATCCCCCTCCTTCCATAATCTTGCTTCAGTTGGAGTTTGACCCCAGTTCCATTATCCCTTTCATGACTTCAGCTGCAAGTAATGAGCTATATGTTCAGCTCATAACCTTCTCAGGGATTCAGGCATACAGAGTTAAGCTACTATCTGGACACCTTTCACTGAATTCATAACCACACCCTGAAAGTGACGTGACCCTAACTAAAATGTTCTATGTGAAATTCTTTTGTCTTTCCTTATGCCTCATCTCTGCAGATATTGTACCTATAAACTATCAGGTGACGACTTCAGCAATCTGAGTGCCATCCTTGGTGATATCTTTTTTCTCACACTTTACTTTCAGGTCATCAGTTCCCTTCACTTTGTTTTGTAAATCCATCTTATATCCTTTTCATTTATTTTTCTCTCTACTATTACTACATATATTCCAGCCACCATAATATTTTCCCAGTATTTTGAGGGGCTTCTAGTCTGTTCTTTTGCCCCTTCTAATATTCTCCCCCCTCCACACACACACACACACACACACACACACACACACTACCTCACTCTGTAGATGAGGGATCTTTATTAATTGGCAAGTAAATCCTATAGTTTCTAAGCATAAATTGTTTTATAGAACACTATTGTTTCTAGGATGAAGCATATAAAACCCCATATGGCATGGGTCAATGGCTCCAGTTTCATTTCTGGACATCTTTCCTTGTATTTTGAAGCCACATTAAACTTCTATGAATTATTCTAGCATCTAGAGCCTTATTGGTAAAATAAAATAAAATAAAATAAAACAAAACAAAAATTGTTTGTTGTTCTTTCTCAAGATGAGCATTCTCACTATCAAACTCTAAATTTCTACATACCTAAGAAGACCCATACTTCCAAGTGGAAGACATTTTGATGTCTCAGAGGCTGTGCAATTTCCCCATCGTGGCCTTTACTGTACTTTGTCTTAACATGCCTGTATGTGTTCCTTTCTACATGTTGGTATCTTTAAAGTCTGTGAAAGCAGGAGATACCTCTATCCTTTTCAATTTTGGGTCTACAATGGTTATGTAGTGTCTGGTAGATAAAGATTATTTGTTTAACACTGTATATTGGGTTGTCTGAATTTTGAAATATAGTAGAAAGACACCTCTTAGTTATATATTTTCATTGGAGAATGGGTTATTTATATTCTAGTGCATTCTGAGAATCAAAATATTATATATGGAAGTTTACTTTGCGAGATGAAGAGATACATCTCAAAATTTAATAGTTTAAATAGTTAAAATGTAAAAGATTATTCTGATTGATTCTAAATAACAATATTGTACTTTTATAGTGTTCTAATATACATAGGTGAGTGAGAATTTCAAATAAAAATATAAATGAATAACAATGACTCAAGTCAGAAATCTGGATAGAAATTGTCTTTTGTGTTCCAAACCTGTTATTTTGTCATAACATTTTAATTTAAACTTTCAGATAATCAAATCTATTATCTTTTATTACACAGCACGTATATTGCAAGAGACTATCTGGATACTAATATCCATTTTATGTATTTCAAAGGGCTTTTGTGAATACTCATTGACTATGAATATGTGGAGTATATTATTAATAAAATTACATTATGTTTGCTCTTCTAACTTATTGTTTCCGTTATTGCTTATAATTTTTCATGATACCTTTCCAGAAAACAATGATTACAGTTAATACTTCACAGTTATATTGAGTTCTACTTAGTGTTTTAACTTCAAAATACAGATTAATATCTATGAAAAATACTCAGTGGATAAGCAGGGAATTCACTTTAAAAAATTAACTAGAAAAAAATACTTTCATTCTTGACCCTTTTCATATATTTTATTTTTAACAATATATAGAAGAAATGTTAAAAATGTTTTACATATTCTTGATGGTGGAAAATTTGAACACTTCATTCTGTATTAGTTTTTATATATTATAACCATTATTTTATCAAATAAATTTTATCAAATTTTGAAACCTAAATCATTCTTTATTTTTCTTCTTCATCATATTATTAGATGGATAATAGATTGTTAGATGTAAATAAAAAATTCTAGTTAAACAATTTAGTAATGAATTCTTAAAATATTTTTTACTTAATGTGTTCCAATTTGTCATTTGTAGATAAAAATGAAAGTCTTATGAAGACAAGAGGCAGTTTTTTGCTTCCTACTTTGAATCCTACATTACTCCCATCTGCTTCAGTAAAAATGACACCTATTGGTACAAAATTATACAATGCACAATTTAAAAGAGAAAACTTATTTGTTGGTATGTGGCTAATATTTACTATACTTCTGCAATTCACTCTATGATGTAATTGTATTTTCTTTTAATTTAATATATAAGCTTCTGCAAGAAAGAAATTCATGATAAAAACCATGAATTTGCCATCAGACTTAAGTGGGCCAGCTGTTTTGGCAGTGTCTTCTAATGATCAATAGCACAAGTTCTCTTGGTTCACAGCACCCTTAATGACTTAGTACTTTTCTCTAGGCCAAAATGGGTATCAGGTAGTTACATTTGTTAAGTGGGTTTGTACTAAAACCTAGGAATAGTGGCTTATGTGCAGCCCATCAAATGAGACAGTAATATTTAACTAAAGTTAGTTAAAATTAAGTATTTTCTAGAGCCCCAAAATTACAGGTACCCTTTGAGCACAGTATAGGATCCATAGAACTAAGGGTTTGCCATTTCATTACCTAGGTGAATCTAAGGTTACCTGTATTTGACAGTGGAGAGCATATATAAATATATGAATTTGCTATTATTTGAGATTAAATGCTCAAATATTACTTTCCTTACATATGAATAATATTGAACATTTTCCTTTTTATTGAATGGACCAAACCAATTTAGTGTGAGGTTTCTAATAAGTCTGCTTTTATGAAATTATTTTTGACAAAAAAATGATTAAATCATTCCAGATCTTTGAGAATTTCCCTAATGTATATTCTTTTACTAAAATGCTTGATTTAGAGAAAAAAGTTTTTCTGAATCTGAAGCCAAGACTTGTCATGACATTTTTCTTGTGGGGCATATTTTCACATATCTTTATGGAAAAATTAAATGGAAGTGCTTTCTTTATAAAAATTTATTATTTTAAAAATATTTTGAGTAACTAAAAATGGGCATATTTTGTTATACATTTTAAAATGCAGTAATTTGACAAGAATTTTTAAGGTCATAGACTATTTTATAAAATAGATTTTAATTTGCCTGCACACAAATATCTTTTACTCTAGTCTCATGTAATCACTTTTTATTAACTGTGATTTAATTTTTAGGAATAGAAGAATTACCCAAACATTTAAATGTGAATGAAAGTAGAAAACCAAATAAAGTAAATGATAGATCCTTGGAAAATGAAAAAACTGAACATTGTTTTTCCTCTAAAGAAGGATCGATGGAACATAGCTTCTATCTGAAGGTTGTAAATGCAGCTCAGACGTGGTTCAGTCTCTTTGGTTGGCCTGAAGGACCTCATTTACTTTCCATACCAGAGACTGTAAGAAGGTGACAGTTGTATTTTTTCACTCTAAATTCCTTGCTGGTATCTTATTGTAAAATATAATCTATATATTTGAGATCATTTTAAGTGAAACATAATGTTAAATAATTTATTCTAAACTGAGTAATTATAAGACTATCTAGAAGATTAAAAACATACAAATAAATCGTTTTTTAAAGTGTACTTTAAAATTTTTTCCAGACCTCTGATAACATTAGACTGTGTAATATAAGGCCTCTAATAATATTAGATTTTCCATTAAAAATATCTGGATTTCTGTTTCTGAATCTGTGAATTAAGAAACAGTAAATCATGAGTAGAAAAAGTTCTTCTAAATTGAAAAGTTTGGAACCTATACACTGCAATATAAATAAGCTATCAGTAATATAGTCAGTTGGAACGATGGTGGTAATAGTAAAAACAGAGGACTCATTTTTCTTTAATATTTTCCTCTTTGGCAGTATACTTATCTCTCTTCTTTCAAGTCTTGATTTATTACTCAATTTGTCTAGACCAAGTGAACTGCTTTAATTGTATAAGATCACTTATTTTTGTCATTAAAACAGGAATTTAGGCACCTTCCTCATTCTAACACTGCTGGTGTAGTGGAATCTTAGAGCTTTGCTATCTCTGTTCTCAGCATTGGAGTATCTTGCAGGCACTTTGGGGGAGTACAGCTAGAATTTTTGAGTCTGCTTTTATGAAGTTAGTTTTGCCAAAAGTAAGATGAAGTCTTCATATATATTCACAATTTTTCCTAACTAAAAATATTTTGTTTTACTGAAAAGTTTCATTTCTAGGAAAAAAAAAAAAACCTCTCTGAATCTGAACCCAAAATTTGTTTCTATAACTTTTTGATCTGAGGTTTTTAATTTTGTCTGATATGTAAAGCTGTATGGACTAATTAGAATTTTTCTCCTTATTTGAGGACAAGCTGTATTAAGGAAATTATAGTTTTCTGTTATATTATCTGTTTTAGGTGCTTTAATAAGACAATTTCCACTTGATTGATTGAATTAACTAGTATTTATTCTTTGTCCATGTTGTGAGAAAATTTCTTCAAGATAAGTACTAAAAATTTCAAAGCTCAAACATAAAATCATCTGGTTCCAGAAAGTTTTTAGAGAAGTTAGTTTTTTATAACATTTCGGTTTTCTGCTTTAGTGTTTGTTGTAGTGACTGTTTTACAACATTTGAGTAAAAATTAAATTCTTTAACACCTTAATAATTGCTTTTATTTTGAGATAAATCACTGAGTGAACATTTCAAACTTGTGATTCAACAATTTCTTTCTTTTTTATTTCCCTGAAAGAAGTTATAGTCTCTAATTGCTTTTATTTTGAGATAAATCACTGAGTGAGCATTTAAACTTGTGATTCAACAATTTCTTTCTTTTTGATTTCCCTGAAAGAAGTTATAGTCTCTTTCTTATTTATAATTGCAATTGTATATTTTTTCTTAATTTTAACTATCTGTCATTTACTTTTTTAAATATTGGTAAGAAGTTAGTCGTTCAGTTATATACTTCTCTGTTTCCTAGATCATATAATGCTGAATTTAATTATAATTGTTTTTTAAAAAAATTAATTATATGATTAATTACTTTTAAATTCAAAACATTATCTCTTTATTATGCTTTGGTGACATCCCAGAATTTTTACTATTAAATATCTTCATTTCTTTTGTTTTTACATTGTTCATAATTATAGTTTTGATGTTTTATGTTCTTAATTGTAATACTGATTGATATTTGTTCTTTTATTATGTACTTTTACTGTTATCTACTTGTCAGTTCATATTAATTTCAGGTCATTTATTTATGATATTTTGTCATTTGTTTGTCATAACAGAAATGGATGAAGTTACGCATAAATGGTAGCAGACAGTTCTGGATTTTAAACACAAAATTTCTTAGAGATGGGATCATGAGACCAAATAACCCAAATAATTCAAAATCCATTTAAGCTATGATTTTCTAATAAATCTCCTATAATTTAATCCCACTGATAAGACACATTGTCAGTCTTTGTTTCCTGATAAAGTTGAATGCTGTCACATTTTAAAATCATTACTGTACTATTTTGATAAACAAGAAACAACTCATATCCTTGGGTACTGCCTGGAAAAACATTCCTGCATAAGCAGGAATCCTATCCAGCCTTGAGAGGAAAAGTTCCCTACAACCAAACAATATTAAATAAAAGTTAACGTTTTCCAGGTTGCAAAGTTTTTGAATACCTTTTCTTTCGATGGAATTTGTGAAATCATTCAATTTAGCCTGAAAGAGACCTCCAAGGTCATGTATTGTCAGTGTTTGAACCCTGCTGTTTTCATGTTTTTCCTTTAGATTGGCTCATGGATTAAGTGTGTTCCAGATCCTTCTTGGCTCAAGTAATGAATTAGATGAGACAAGCCAAAAATAATGCTAAAAGTTTATTTGAAATGTGAGGGGTAAAGACTCAAGGGAAAAACTGCCATTACAGAGTGAACTTGGGCTGAGCAAAAGACAAGAAGATAAAAGGAGTAAAAATAAAAATATACCCTGTGTCTGGCAGGCAGAGTGAGCTATCATGAAGTGTCATCACAGCAGTTTCTCCTGGCGTCTATGTCCTTACACATTATCCACATCTTGTGGGAGATCCTGAGCAGTTCCATATATTGGATCTTAGGAATTATTTGGCACTGTCCTGGAATCTTGTGATTGACAAGTCCCACTTATTTTCTCAGCTGTCTTCACCATGCCTCACATCCTATTATCTCTTCCTGATCATCATCCTGTACTACAACATCGTCTGAAATCCTCATGTTTCTGATGAGACTTCTAATGACATATTTGAGAGTAAAATGTTCATTCTTTCTGTCTTCTAGATTTTTTTGTTAACCTTATTTTTTCAGTCTATTAAATTTAATCCTGAGAATAGGAATCTTTTGCATCCTTTAAGTTATTTGTCATGCAATAGTCCCTGCCATGTTGAAAACTAATCATTTGTCTTCTATTTTTCTATTTTTCTACTCCCTCTACTTTTACTATAATCTGTTTCTTAATCTCCTATTAGAAGAGTACTAGAACTGCTTCATTAACACCTTATATCCCTCTCAATTTTGTTTTGTGCTTTTTACCTTTTGTCTTTAATGTCTTGTTTCCTTCATTTCCTCTATTTTTCTATTGAATTTTACTTAGCATGTATAGTTGGATTTTTCAAGAATTTTTTAGGATTCTGGTTTCTTAATGTCAAGTATTTAATAAATATTGAATGTTATTTTCCATGTAATACCAAACCAAGTTTACTTATTTTTCCTCTTGAAGTAATAAGAATTTAAATCATTTTAAATTTAAATATCCTATAAATGTAATTGTTATAAACTGGGATTTTATTTTGCAATGTTTTTAAGGGTGTTTAACTTCTTGTTTACTTTGTGCAAGCTTTCTGTTCTTTTTGGCATTCTCTTGAGTTTAAAAGATAAATGCATCTTTTTACATTTCATAATTTATGCTCTACTTGTTTGGTAGTGTTTTTTGATTATTTTAATGATTATGTTAGACATTTTGGCATACATTCTTGACATTAGTCATATAATGATTCATAATTTATTTTCCCTTGATGTTGGAAGTACATTTTGTATTTAATCTTTTTCCATACTGACATGTGCTACTACTTTTGTGTATTGTAATTGCACACAGAACATAGAACATACAAACAGATGTCTATGCAAATATTGTATAAATTTATATACAAAAATACTGACATATTTATCAATTTGACAGGTGGTTGTTCTCCATTCTTCTGCTTCATCTGTCTTCCTTCTAAGTTGAATTTTTTCCTTTTCCTTAAAAAATTCTATTTAGACATTGAATTAATGCATTATCATCTTTTGGATACTTTTAAGCTATTTTCTTTATATTTGGACTTTACCAGCTTCATTATGATTTGCCTAGATGCTTTATTTATTTTATTTTTATTAAAATTCATAGTCACTCTTTTACATATGATTTGTATTTTTAAATTTTATTTTAAAGAGGGTAAAATGAAACATAACAAAACAGATCAAAAGAAAACAATGTAAGTGACATAGATTTAGAAGCAAGACAACAGGAGATCTTCACTGTCTATCATATTGTTACTTGTTTTCTTCTAAATAGTTGTCCATATCTTCCCATGCAAAGAATTTATAGCAAACAAAATAGTATTAGATTGATCAGAACAGAATGATAAATGCATTTTAGGTCTTCAAAACCAGATAATATGAAAGTCAACAATGGTTGCCATAATGTCTCTCATTCTGTCCAAGATAGCTGGTCATATGTTCATGTATGTTGAAATTAAACAATACAAAATAGACTAAAATCACTCTGAATATAGAATAATAGTATTGCTGGATTTCACAGCATGACACTACGGAATCAGAACTGGGTACCTTAGTATCTTTTTCTTCAAAGTAGCTGTTCATTGCATCATACATTATGTAATCGATTCTCATAAACTGTTTAGGAGAAGTTCTATGCATGTATAAATCTCTACATATATACCTATCCTTTCTGCATTAGAGGGAAAAACAACAAAAGAAAACAGAACAAATTCCTAGAAAAACACGAAACAAAAAAGACAAATAACAATAGCAAAGAGGCCAAAACACTGACAATATAGGCCTTCTAAACAAAGTGGTATGAACATAACTAGGGTTATTATTTTACATAATGATCTTCAAGAGTTACTCAGGTTGCCATACAATAATATGCACAATTGTTCCAGTCCTATGAATATTAACTATTTTGTTCCAAGGACTTAGTGAATTTGTAGCACAATCATCTTAGCGACCTTAAGTGTGTTTATGTAATTTTATTTATTTATTTATTTATTTATTTTTTGTCTTTTTGAGACAGGGTCTCGCTATGCATTTCAGGCTGGCCTTGAGCTCACTTTGTAGCCCAGGCTGGTCTTGAACTCAAAGATCCTCCTGCCTCAGCCTCCCGAGTGCTGGAATTACAAGTGTGAGCCACCACGCCCAGCTTGTTTATGTAATTTTAGATATTTTTTCTTTTTCCTCATTTTCGCTGATATACTATTCTTTCCCCCTTTAAGCAGGTTCTTATCCTTTTACTCTGTTTATTGATATTCTTCTATCTTATGTACTCTTACCATTTCTTACACTAGGGAGACTATACAGTAATTACACATGTGATTTTGATTTATTTCACTTATGAGTATGGTCTTGAATTGCATCCATTTACTTATAAATAACTCAATGTGATCATTCTTTATAGCTCAGTAGTTCTCCATTGTATAAAAATACCACATCTATTTTATCCATTCCTCAGTTGATGGGCACTTAGGCTGTTTAAAGGTCTTGCTATTACAAATTGTGCTGCTATAAACATGGGTGCACATATATCATTGTGGTATAATGTTTTCAGTTCTTCTGGGAATATGCCCAGAAGTGGAATAGCTGGGTCAAATGGGACTCCCAATCCCAGCTTTTTGAGGAATCTCCAGACTGACCCACACAGTGGTTGCACCAGTCTACACTCCCACCAACAGTGCAGAAGAGTTCATTTTCCCCATCAGTCTCTCCAGCATTTGTTGTTGGTAGTTTTGTTGATCCAGGCCATAATTTCTGGGGTGAGATGGAATCTCAGTGTGGTTTTAATTTGGATTTCTCTGATGATCAATGATGCTGAACATTTTTTCATGTATTTATTTACCATTTGTATTTCATCTGAGAACTGTGTATTCATCTCAGATGCCCATTTTGGAATAGGTTTTTGAATTTTGGGGATGTGATTTTTTAAAATTCTTTATACGTTTTAGACAGAACTCTTTGTCTGAGGGACAGTTCACTAAGATTTTTGCCCAATTTGTGGGTTTTCTTTACATTATGCTGGAGATTTCTTTTGACATGCAAAAACTGTTTAATAAGACATGATCCCAGTTATTGACTCTGTGAAGTATTTCACATGTGATTTGATTCTTGTTCATGAAAGCTCTACTTACCCCTATGTCTTCAAGATTTCTACATACTTTGTCTTCCAACAGATTTAGTGTTTCTGTTTTAATATTTAGATCTTTGATACATTGAGACTTAAGTTTAGCACATGGTGATAGGTATCAGTCTAGTTTTAGTTTTTGGAATACAGAGAGTCAATTTTTCATGCACCATTTATTAAAGTGACTCCTTCCTCTAGTGGACATATTTGGCACTTTTATCAAAGGTAAGGTGGCCAAGTGTGTTTGTAGTTGTAGTTGTTCTTCTAATCTGTTTCATTGATATTCCAGGCTGCTTTTATTCCAGTACCATGCTGATTTTATTATGGTAGCTTTGTAGTATAACTTCAAGTCAGGGGTTGTGATGCTTGCTGCCTTGCCTTTGTTTCTTAGAATTGACTTTGTTATTATAGGTCTCTTCTGGTTCCAGATACATTTTAGGAGTGATTTCTCTAGATTTGTGAGGTATGGTAGTGGTGTTTTGATTGGGATTCCATTGAATCTGTATAACAATTTTGGGAGAATACCCATTTTCACAATGTTTGTTCTTCCTATCCATGAACAAGGGATGTCTTTTCATTTTCTGAGGTCCTCTTAGGTTTATTTTTTCAAGGTGTTATAATTTTCCATGAATAGATCTTTTACTTCTTTTGTTAGATTGATTCCTAAGTGTTTCATTTTTTTTGGATGCTATTGTGAAAGTTGTGGCTTCTCTTATTTCTCTCTCAGTGATTATGTTGTTAGTGTATAGGAACGTTATTGATTTTTGTGTGTTAACTTTGTATCCAGCTTCATTACTGAATTTATTTATTATGCCTAGGAGTCTTTCAGTGGAATTTTGGGAGGCCTTCTATGTAGAGTATCATGTCGTCTGCAAATAATGATAGTTTAAATTCTTCTTTCCCTATCCTTACTCCTTTTATTTCTGTCTCTTGTCTAATTGCTCTGGCTAGTATTTCCAGTACTATATTGAACAGGAGTGGTGATAATGGACATCCATCTCTTGTTTCTTATTTTAGGGTAAAGGCTTTCAATTTTTGGTCAGTTATTATGATGCTCGCTATTGGTTTGTCATAGATGGCCTTTATCATAGTGAGGTAAATATCATTTATGCTAATTTTCTGTAAGGTTATTATCATGAATAAGTGTTGGATCTTATCAAAATCTTTTTCTGCATCTATAGAAATGATCATGTGATTCTTATTTTTGGCTCTATTGATATGGTGGATTATATTTATTGATTTGCATATTTTGAACCATCCCTGTATGCCTGGGATGAATCCCACTTGGACATGGTGTATAATCTTCTTGATGATTTGCTTCATCCTGTTTGCCAATATTTTATTGAGAATTTTTGCTTCAGTGTTCATTATGGAGATTGGCCTGTAGTTCTGTTTTTTCATTGGATCTTTATCAGGTTTTGGTGTTAGAGTAATACTTGCTTCCAGGAATGAGTTAGGGAGAATTGCTTCCCTTTTGATTTCATGCAAGGTACATCAGCCTGCGTTGGAAGTCATTTTCCTTTAGGATCTGAAATACTTCACTCTATGCTCTACTTGACTTCATTGTTTGTGTTTTTAAGTCTGCTATGATTTTGATAGTATTTCCTTTATAGGTGATCTGTCTCTTGTCTCTAGCAGCTTTTAATATTCTGTTCTTATGTTGGATTTCTGGGATGTTGATTATTATATGTCTGGGTGTAGTTTTATTTTGGTTATGGTTATTTGGAGTTATATATGCTTCACTGATATGTATATCAGTTTCCATTCTCATGTTTGGGAAATTTTCAGCTACTATTTCTGCAGATAGCATCTTGATATCATTTGTGTTGTCACCTTCTTTTTTGTTTATACCTATCAATCTTATGTTGTTTTCTTTCCCTAATCTTGTAGCTATTGAATTGTTATTTCCTGATTCCTTATTATTTTTAAAAGATCTTTCCTTTCCTGTTCACTAGCTGCAATCCTGTCTTTGAGGTCTGAAATTCTATCTTCCCTTTCTTTGCAGCAGTTTTGCCAACTTTTGATGCAATTTTTGATTTCCTGTATATTTCTTTGAATCTGCTTCATGCATTGTTTGTTTCTTATATTATTCATTCAAGGTTGCCATCTTTTTGCACTGTTCCTCTATTTTTTTAACTATGTCTTCTTCAGATGTGTTCAACATTTCTTTCATTACATTTTTCATGTCTTCTTTTACCTGGAAGATTATTTCTGATCTAAGTTCTTTTATAGCTTCTTGGAGTTGTTTCTTTACTTCAGTTGTTATCATTTCAGGAATTTCAGGTGTATGACTTACATTTTCTTGTGTGTCCATTTGTCTTAGGCTTGCTTGGGTTTGGCTGGAAGTTTGAGATTGCATTTTGTTCTTTCATTTTGTCATTTTCCTACATTTCCTGGTTTTGAGCAATATTCCAAAGCTTTCTCTGTGTGCTGGGAATCACCTGGCCCACTTTTGGCTCCCATGGCAGACTGCAGGCAACTACTAGCTCCTTGGAGGTAATTTGTCATGGCCTAGTTAAGCCCTTGGGGACTTTCCATGTAGCCTCAGGTGATTTGGGATGCTGGGCATGATCTTACTGGCTGGAAGCAACATTCCAAACTTCTGTGTGAGCTAGTATTCAACTTGCGCATGTTGGGCTCCAGGGATGGAATTCAGGCCCCTGCTAGTAGCTAGAAGGTCTCTGGGCATGGCACAGTTAGGCCCATGGGGATCTCCTGTGCATCCTCCAGTGGTTTGGGATGTTGGGTATCATCTTATCACCTGGGAGCAAAGTTCCTTAGCTTACCTGTGCACAGGGAAGATTTGATTTTTTTTGTGTTGACAGCTTTGAAAAGTCGTCAGCCAATACACTTTCAAATCATCTAAATTCTCTGTTCTTTTTATCTTCACTCACTTGTCTATATGTTACATCGTTTATTCTCTCTATATTCCAGTATGAATATTTTCTTGATGTACATTCAGATATGATAACTGTTTACTTGATTTGTTGTTAAGTTCTTTCATTAATTTCTCAGTTTCATTCATTATATTTTTTAATTTCTAAAATTTCTCTTTGGTAATTTTTTCTGCAATTTGTAGTTCAGTGATAAAGTAACTAATCTTGAATATAGTGCACACAGGTAATGTAAAATATGTATCTTATATTTATAATATCTTGTGAACCTGTGACTTTGTTTTTATTTTCTGCTAAAATATAGAAATAGAGACCTTCATCTTGGTCTTTAATTGTGTTAATTTTCTCCACAAATTATTTGTTTCTTTGTTGGTAATTCTAGAACACACTGTCTCTGCTATATCCAGTACTTTTGAAGATAATGAAGAAACAAATGTTAAGTAACTTCTGTAGGGTCAGTTAGTAAAGCAATGATAATCTAGCTGTTACCCAAAACAATGTACTTTTTCCTGTATTATGATGTAAAGCCCTCCTTTCTACCAAAACTAAGAGGACTACTATTTGAAATGGCTCATTGGGTACTATTTTTCAGGATAAGCTGTTGGTATACTGATTCTGATTACGAGCAAATAATTAGATTATATGGTATTAAATATTTAGCAACATTTCATGAATAGTATAATAGTAAGCAAATAATTTGGAATTTGTTGCTTCACATGAATACCATCAAGCATCACAACTGGTGCGAGGTACTAGTGAATAGAGATTGCAGCTTCTTATTCAAAGTATAGATAGGTATATGAGAACAGTAGATCTGCAAAATTCATAAGTCAGATCAAAATACTTTCTCAATAAGCCAATGTATAGGTGATGCCCTTCGGAACATTAAAATGTAAATACAAAGAAAATGTGTATGAACTTATTTGTGTGTACATTTATGTGCTGAAAGTTTAAAATCCAACTTGTGAACTATAGTAGCTATTAATTCCTATTTATAGCACACAAAATTTATAGTTCAGTGAATTTAATGCCATATTTACTCAGCAAGTAAGTGATTAGCACAGGAGCCAATTTCTGTTCTGCTTTTCAAATGCAATCTGTTCTCAGGCCAATTCTGGCTTTACAATTGCAGCATGAAATAACAGTCGGTGTTTAAATGAGATCCTAGAAACCTGAGAATATTTTAAAACTGAATTTGAATAACAAATGATTGCTGAATGTAGTGCATTTTGGCATCCTTTAGTTAAATTTAACAGGACTTCAGTCATTGAACTTTTTTTCATTGTGTATTATTTCAAGGCTGATTTTAACATAGTCTTTTTCCCATAGAGATGTGCAAAAAATACAGTTTTACTCAGCCTCATCACCAAAGAAATTTTCCAGACAGAATGACTTTTCCAAGTATAATAAAACCATATATGATGTATTGCTCCACTTGAGTGGTATACTGCCACCTGGAATTAGTTCAAGTCAGTCTTTACCTGTGGATGACACTGAAAGGGTAATTCAGCTTCATTTTCAATATTCTTCACTTCTGGATTTTCTCAAGTAAGTGCATAAATATAATAATTTCAGCAAGTGATTATAACTTCAATAGATGTGTAAATGTGTAGATAGATGGCTGAATGTATAGATGGGTATGGAGATAGATAATGTTTGAAATCATTTTTTTATCAAATAGTTACACTGTAGTACACACCATAGTAAAATATATAATCCTTATTAGAAAATAAGCATTCCATGACCATTTGGATCTATCCTCTAATGCACTTGTTCTCAAACATTTTATGCATCTAAAACAGTGGGAAGGTTTTTTGAACCCATTTCTATGGCGCTTAACAATAAACTTTATTATTTAATTTGCACTAATAACAAGCTACAAGGTAGCATGAATATTTCGATCCATGACTTTGTTTTGAAAATTCTTATCTAAGTAATATATATCATGTTAATTTTATAGAACAAAAAAAAATGAAACCAATGAAGTTTATTCCTTAAAGTAGTGTTTGTATAACCTTATTATGGATGAAGTGAGTTTTATTTTTGTATCTAAAGTATAATATTAAAATAACAGGCAGATGTAAAGTTTCAACATGGTTGATATAAACTATAAGAAAAAAATTCATCATTCTAATATTTGTGTTCCTTTGCAAAGATTAAATTTGCAAGTGGCTAAGAAATTGAAAAGTAGTGTTCATTAAACTTCTGAAGGGAGTGTTGCTGAATTTAGATTGCTTATTTGGCCTGTATTTATAGGATCTTTGTTCACTGAAATACCCCATATGCATAGAGAGTACTCTTACCCACTGTTGCAATGTTGCTTAAACACTGATGTAACATTTGTTACTTGTAATTATTTATGTTATTGGGTTAATGTGTTTTGAAATATAATGTTGTGTTTTCTTCTTTTGCTTCTTTACCTATGGAATCTGTCCAATAGTTGACTAGCAATATTTATTTATCTACCTTAGCAGGCATGGGAATAAAGGCTAAGAGGAGGACTCCTAGAGCAGCAATGCTAATGGAAGATTTGATATTCAGTTTTTTATTTGCAAATCAGGATTTCTGAGTCCCTAGAAATACTTAGTATTACAAATTGGGCATAATACTAAAAACATTTTAATTTATTTGGCTTTCACAATTATAGTTAAAATGGCTAAAGTTTCTTTTAACTTAGAAAGTCACTGAAGGAGACTGATTCAAAATACAGGCAACCAGTCATGTAGATTGCTACCATGAAGCATTTATCCTTATTGAGGCCCATTTATCCTTAGTGAGAGTGAAAGTCATAGGATCCCTATTTCAAGCATCACTGGCATATGGTCACATGAAAAATAGAGCATAAGCAGGGAGAAAGGACACTGTCAAAAAGATCAAGAATGTAGAAAGGCAATTAAAAAACAGTCAAAGAGTCAGTATTTGTCAATTATGTACTGTTATTTGCTAGATAGAATGAAAACTTTACTGAAATTTTCACAAGTTTAAAAGCATGTGATTTTTCTTTTCATTTACTACTTCCTAGGTTTGATATTAAAGATTGATTCAATAATGTAAACCACTAACTTAATAAGGTGGAAATTCGATACATTTATTTCATAAAGTTTATTCATATGCTTTAAAGCTAATGGAATATTAACCAGAACTCAAATTATTTGAATACATATATAAATCTTTATTTTATGTGTTAAAGAAGTTAAAAAAAACATAAGAGTGTCATTAAACTCTATAATACTTATGACTGTTGTATTATGCTTATGGTATTCTTGTTGACATAGTTCCCAGTAGGGTTGACATTAACGAGAATTGTTTCTGTTTTGACATTTTATGATATGAGAATGAAAGTATGGAAGAATGATTCTGACATTAAAACCAAGCCATTCATATTTATTTTCTCTTTATCAACAAATATGTGTCCAATAGGATATGTTTACTATGACAAAATTACTTAACATTTAAAAAGTGTCAGCATGATTAATACAATTGGATCATTAAACCAAGCTATGTGCAAGTCTTTCATCATTATAATAAATATATTATATTTAAAATAGTCATAAATACTATTAGCTACACCACTTAAATTTAATGACAGAGTAAATGAGAGTTGTTGTACAAGTGAATTATATACAATACACAGTACATGAGAAATTCATTTTTTAAATAGTAGGTTAGATTCAAAAGTTTTTGAAGATTAATTTTAAATTTAGTAAATTATTACATCTAATTGTGTTTTGAACTATTCAGTATAAACTTTGAAGAAATATTCAAGTAGGACATGTAAGAAAGTTTAGTCAAATTAATCATTAAGATAAAAGTACTTATCATGCATAAGATCTATTAAAAAGACATAAATGTGAATACTGTATTATGAACTGATAAAGTTGGACCTTAAGATAGATTCAGAAAGAAAAATATATATTGACATAGCATCAGCATTTAAAAGGCAAAAGTATGTGCCTCATCCTCAACTTTTACTCAGGTTTGCTCTGTTAAACACTATAGAATACTCAAATAAATGTTTTCTCCCTTCTTCTGAAATTCCTGTTTTAATTATTGATTTATAGTTTTCTTTAGACTTTCTGTTGAATTTGAGAAATATAATCACTTCCACCTGAAATCCTATTTTGGCTTTGGATACAAGAATACAGTCCAATTTCTTCATATACTTGTGTTGTCTTTGTTTTACTGTATAGAATTTCAGCTTTATAGGGACATCATATTATTGCATTCTTACCTAAACTTTAAGCTGGTTATTCCTGCTGCAGTGTAACAATACATTAAAATAAATTTTTTTGTGACACTAAAGTAATACAAATATAATGAGAGCTCATGGGGATAAGATGATATTTTATTTCAAGAGGGATTTTATTTAGGCAGTGTTTCTTCCATTTACTTAGATTGGCCCAGGGCCACATCAAACTTTAACAGCTTGTTGTAGTCAGGGGTTGTGCAGAGAACAGTTAGAATCAGGACATCGAGTTTATAATATTATTTATGATAGTCACCCAGAGTTAACGCAAAAAATGCAGGAAATCTATCCACAACACTAAAGACATAGAATATTTAGCCAAGGGCCTGAATCCCACAGCAATGTTCTGCATGAGTCCAGATGAAGACCCAGAGCTCATGACAATGCCTCCCACGAGTCCAGCTGGAGGTCTAGAGCCCACAACAAGGACTCACCCCAGTCTCTTTTATGGATCCGTGCTGGGAAAGCCCAAAGATCAGCAGTGAAAGCTAGAAAGTCTATGCCAACAGAGTGAAGGAGCTGTGCTGGTAGGTTAAGGGTTCTATGCTGGAGTCCAGAAGTCACACTATCAACAAAGACCAGGGCTGTCCTGAAAAGCACCACAGCCATTCGCAGCGACAGAGGTGCAGAGCTCCTCCCACAGTAAGCACAGTCGAGTACATGCCAGGAAACCAGTGTGATAAGTTCATCTGAAAGACCAAGCAGCACTTGTCCTCCCCTCTAGAGCCAGGAAGCAATGCTGGATATAAACACTAGAGCTTCTCCAGGAGAACCAACAGATCAAACAGCAATTCGTAGAAGAACCCTCACTGCCTTAACACTTTAATGCCTCTTTTCTCCTTCTCCACATCTCTATTTATGCTGGCAACTTTCTTCAGGTGGAACATCTACACTCAGCACCCTGCTGATTTAATTAAACTGGTGTTAAGTTGACCACCAGTTCTTAATCCATAACACAGCTCTAAAACTATGCTCAGTAGATCCACTCCTACAAGAGTTTCCTTCCTAAATTCTGTATATTCATCTCTTATATCTTCAGAATTTGAGTTTTGAGTATCATCTTTACCCTATTTTCTGCTTTTTCTTTTCCTCATGTCTCAGTGATCAAAGAACTGTGAATTTTTGGAAGTGCCTACAGAGTTAAGCACTGCACACAGCATTCTTTTCTGTTTAATGCTCTATTGATGCATGTTATTTTGTCTTCACTAAATTAGTTACACCTAACATCCAAATTTCCATTGGGAAACCCTCAGGAGAAAATAGTACTAGATTTCTGCATAATGCCATTGATGGTGATCAATATTAATAGGAAAATTTTGGATGAAGTTATAGTCAAAAATTTGACAATGAGAATATGTTTCATAAATTTGGTGAATTATATACATATAAATATTTTACAAGTAAATTGCATAATACAAATATATCTAGATCACTTTGGGTGTACTACTACAAATTTACATATCAATATTTTGGATATTCCTTTTGGAAAAAGAGATTATTTTGGATTACTTCATATTTGGAATGTCTTTTTATTTTTAGGCATGTGTACTAATAGGCATACAGTAAATATTAGATTACTAATAAACTACTAGATGCTTTGTTGTTTTCAAACTTTTTCAGATTTTCCTCAACTTTGTAATGTTATAACATCAATAAAATAGTTACTGCATTAACTAAAAGGACCAAACATATCTCTGTATACTCATGACACAAAAGTGGTTAAGTATGATTATAGGCACTTCGTAAGTTTAGTATTATTTATCTAATTCTCCAAAGGAAACACTATATGCATTTCATTATTAAAAGATTTTAAAATTAATCTTATAATGTTTAAACTTGAACATTAATATTCAATACTTATAAAAGGAATAACATTATTAAATATTTTCACTAAATGTCAAGATGAATGCATTATACTATTATAACTTGGGCATTTCTTTTTAATTTTAGTGCTCAAGGAGGGTGTATTTCCCATGTAATGCCAGAATTTCTGCTTGAACCACATGATTATAAGAAGTGGCTCGAAATTTCAGTAAGAGAATATAACTTCGAGGGACAATCTATGCAGTTATTATTGAATTTAATGATATGTTGTTTTTCTCAGAAAATTCCATGTTAGAACCATTGATTTTTATTTACAAAATATTCAAAGACTTAGTTTTCACTGGAAAGTGTTTTCTTTTTTGTGTACAATATTCCAACACAAAAATAATTACATAATTTTCTAAAATATATCTGAACTTCTTCTTAGGAAGATCTTACAAATGAGTAATGATGTAGCCTTATGTTAATTTTGTCCATAAGTGAGGTTATAGAATATATGTCTTAAGAAGAATTAATTTCAGGTGGCAATTCCATCGCTTACCACTTACTCTTATTCAGAGAGAATAACTAGAAATTAAGGAAGAAATGTTTCAGTTTCTTGAAGTATGCAGTTTATTTTTTGAAAAGTTTTTCAGAAGGCAAAATTTTTAGAAGAACTTAAAAGGCTTGGGTTAAATATGCCTTAGTTGTGTTACTGTCACTAAGCTTATCACATAATATGAGGAAAGACATGTTTCTATTTTTGGCACAATGTTGAATTCCTATGGCCTAACTGAAAAGGAGTGTTTTTATAAGGGCTCAGGGTACAGGAGAACTCTGCATCTTGTTCCATCACTTCTACTACAGAGTGATCTAATAGGTGTATTGACTGAATAAATCTATGACCTAATGGACTGTGTGCTCCAGAAAGGTACCTGTAATGATAGTTTCTACTATTGGCACAAGGCGAACTATAGCTCTTGATGTCAGTTCTGCATGCAGAGAAACCAATTTTCCCTTCGTGTGCCAGTCAAGACACAAGCCAATATTTTTGGAATAACAGCTCTTGATGGCTATCTAAAAAGGGCATGCAAACATTTTGCATTTAAAATATCATTTGCTAAATAGTTAAAATGTTATAGTTATATTTTCCTTGAAGCTTAATTTTTGTTGTAATATTTTATTTTTTAAAGTCTTCCACAAATACTGCGACTGTGAATTCATACACACCTAAGGAAAAATGCCCTTTTATTATTGATATGAACAAATTTGAAGACTGGAGTAAACGGGCATGGACAGATATATTCCTTCAAATTTACAAGGTAATATTTCCATTCTATTTCATTACACATTGTTGGTTTATTTGCATGTATAGTGTATTATTTAAAATATAACCACTGCTGCTATAACATATTTTAAGATGAAATACCTTGAATAAGATATATTTCTTTCTACAGGTGGAAATATTTAAAATGAATGGTTCAGAGCCAAGGAATATCTCTTCCATTCTCAGTACTAAACTAAGCTTTTCTTTGTGGGTTTAATTTCTCAGAATGAAGAGTAGGTAAACAAGTAGCAGAAGGCAAGAAGATAACTTTTACTGATGTCACCTGGAAACTGCCTGATTTCCATTTCACATTCCACTGAGCAAAATTTAGTTGAGAAATACTATGCTTTCTAGAATTGATAGGTAAAAATATATTCTATTGCTAAATGAATAATAAAATAAAGAATGGATACCAATGAAAGTTATAGTCTAAACCTCTAATGCACAGTAGGCTACTTTTAAAGTTGTAATGGAGTGATATTCATTAGGATTCATACAGTTATAGACAAGACAAGGTTTTGATGAGATTCTCCACTTTACTTCAAGCCAAATTACATTTATGGGTGTAGTAATGTAACATAAATTGTACTTTTACACTCTGCCTAATGTATAAAAATTACTCAATGATACTTGTTAATGCAAGGCGAGGCAAAATATTTTCAGGAACATAATGATAGCTAGAGAGTCCACTATAATGGAATTTTGCAGTAGAGAAGGATGAATTTAACTCTCAGTAGAAAATGAGAAATGCTACACTAAGGAATAAAGTGAGGGTCTAAGAATGAAAAATAAAATTAATCATCAGGAGTAAGAGCACATTCCAACAGAACCAACCTAAAGAGATTCTTGCTGAAAACAGGCTAGAATGATCAAACATCATTTCGGTAAAGTTGAAGGCTGAGGACTACAATCAGTTATCAAAAGTGATCAGGTAGTTAGAGTATCGGTTTTATGCTAAACTGACAGCTTGGATTTTGTTAAAACTGGATTTTAAAAGGAAATATACAGATGGGCCCAAAAGAAGTTTCATGAATCTAACTAAAGTCTTATCAAAACATTATTTTACCAATATATAAGCCAAACCAAGGAAAGTGAATGTTTTAGAGTTTTTCGTGAAAGTGTTACAGAACTATTTAAAGATTTAAAATACAAGGATAACATGAAAACTTTGAATTCTAGAGACATCACTTTGATAGAGGGTGGAAAAACGAAACTGTTGTGGGATATATTAAGTGTCTGATTCTGTGACTCACACTGGGATTCTGATGGTATATTGTATGTTGAAAAAGGGAGAGCTTTCATGCCAATTATGAATAAAGCTCAATAGTGTTTGCTGAATGACTAGAATTTTGAAAGTGATAATACAGAAGTCTTCCTAATCTGCCATAATAAAAGATAACCTTGCAGCACTTGTAGCAAATAGATGCAACTAGAAAACATAACATTAAGTGAAATAAGTCAGGTCCACAAGCTTAAATATTGCATTGTTTCTCTCATTGTGTGTATATATATATATATGGAGTATGTATATATATATATATATATATATATATATATATATATATATGGAGAGAGGGAGAGAGAATTTTTGTATATGTTACAAATAGTTCTTTATTTAAAGAATAAATGAAACAGAAAGAGGGTAGAAATAATACGTAATTTCAAAAAAACAGTAAGAAATCACTAGTTGATAATTACATATTTTCGTCTTAGAAGTAGATGCTCAAGTTACAAAAGTTAAGCATGCAAAGTGTACATTTCAACAGTGAGCCTGCAAACAGTTCTGTTCATCTATCCAACAAAAACCTAGTAATATGGTTATCAAACCTACACACTTAAACATACATGCAGTTATATTATTTAGAATGCTTTCTTTGCCTATTTTTCACAATAAATATAATCAATTCTTGTAAACGGTTTAGAAGTTCTACACTTGTGTAAGTCTCTACATGCATACCTAGCATTTCTGTATTAGAGGGAAAAACAAATCAAAACAAGTCAACAAAACAAATTCCTTGAAAAACATGAAAAGGACATATAAAATCACAATACTCGGTGATCTACAGTAATTACTGTGATGTTTCTTGTTATTTTCAATAAAATTGTCTATATCATCAGGCATAGTATAATTAAACATAGCAGTACATAGCACTATTAATAAAAACCAAACATTGGAGACATTATAGAAATTCAAAGGCAGTTACTAATCAAACCAGAATGGGTGTCCTATTGAATCTGGTCATCTTCAGAGTAATTGCTTCTACCCTCAGACTTGATACTATCAAGCATACCAGATTCAAATAAAATCAGTCAAGACAAAACAGTGATACAGCCAATCTTCTCTGCCTCATCTCTGCTATGCTATTTTTCTGTCACTGTCTGCCACTTTCATTGAGGCCTTTCTGCCATTGTTCCTGGAATCCTGGTGATTTTCTTCTCTCTCTCTAGAATGCCCTTCAGTATTCTTTGCAGGGTTGGACTGGTGGTCATGAACTCCCCCAGTTCCTCTTTGTCATGGAAATATCTTGTCTCTCCATTAATTCTGAGAGACAGTTTTGCAGGGTACATCAATCTGGGTTGGAGGTTATTTTCTTTCAGGGCTTAGCATATTTCACTCCAAGCTTTTCTTCATTTGATAGCTTGCATCTAGAAGTCCACTATAATTTTGATGAGTTTTCCTTTATAGGTAACATATTTCTTTTCTCTGACCACTTTTAATATTCTGTTTTGTGATGGATTTCTGGTATCCTGATTATTACATATCTGGGTGTAGATCTGTTTTGGTTGTAGATGGCTAGAGTTCTGTATACCTCATATATCTGAACATCACTTCCATTTACTATGATTGAGAAGTTTTCCTTAATTTTTTCTGTGCATAACCTTTTATTTCATTTGTATTTGTCCATGCTTCTTTGTTCACATTTTTTCCTTAAGTTTTGAAAACTTAAACATATATGCAGTTATATACTTGAGAACATTCTTGTCGTTTTCTAGCCTTTGTATCATTACTTCCTGATTCCTTGTTATTTTTAAGAGATCCTTCCTTTTGTGATCATACATTGCAAATCTGTCTTCAAGGTTTGAAAGTCTCTCTTTAGTTTCTCTCAAGAAGTTTTGACAGCTTTCAATGGAGTTTTTAACTTCCTGATATTCTCTTTGGATCTGTTTCATGTACTTTAGATTTTGTTTATATTCTTCACAATGGCTTCTCTCCTTTATCTGGTTTCCTCCATTCTTCCATGTGTATTTTTGAGAAGTGCCCAGCATTTCTTTTATTAATCTTCTTATAGCTTGCTTCACCTGAGTTAGAATTTCAGATTAAATTCGCTGATGAGGACATGGAAGTATTTCTTTATTTCCGATGAGGCCGTGTCTGATATTGCATGTTTGCTGCCCTCAATCTTCTCTGTGTTTACCTCTCCTGGACTTATTTTCCAGGGGTCAGTGGTTGGAGGCTTTTTGTTATTTCTTTGTCTTGTCTTATTTCTGTCTTTCAGACAGATGAATAGTGGAAGTCTCAGGACCTTTTTGTATTGCTTATAGTTTTTCTGAAGTGTACTGGCTAGGGGATCACTGCACTCTCCAGTTTGCTGTTGATCTGTGGCCAGCCTCTCCCATCTAAGACAGTCAACTAGTGAGTGTCTTCAGCATGTTAGTGTGTGCCCTGCAGATATCACAGGTTTGGGACAGTCTCGTTCCTGGCTATTAGGTCCCGACCAGGGGCATTGCCCAGCCCAACCAGATCCCACCAATCTGCTTTGGGCCAGGAGCCACTGACTGATGCCAGTTTAGTTGTTGATTGAAGTGTGTCCTGCCCAACTCCAATATGTCATCTAGCCAGTCACCCCACTCTGGGGAATCCAGTTTTTAGCACTCACCAAGTCCGTGGACCTATATTCACCAGTTCCACTCCCTGTTGCAGCATCTCCTTATGCCAAGTGTCCTGGGCTCACCAACCCCCCACTCTCAGCAGGGCTGTACAGAGATGGGAGTGTGCTCAGCTCTAGGCCTCTCCTCCTCCTCGACCTCTTCCTCTTCCTTCTTCTTCTTCTTCCTCTTTTTTTTCCCTTTTTCTTTTTCCTCAGTTTCTTTCTGGATCATGAGAATTCCTCTCCTTTTGTCTGGTTTTCTTGATGGTGTTAAATTCTAGTATCTGAGTTTTTCTCAGAGGCTCTACATTGTGCTACATGTCAGTCTGCCATCTTGGTCTCCTCAAACAGTTCTTCAAATTATCTATTCTGTTACTTCAAATATATTTTATGATAAAGGCTAATTTGTATCATTTATACTACTAGTTTATTTTGTTCATTAAAACAAATTTTTTTGTTGTTCATTTCTTCTTTGTAAGACAGAATATTTTTCTTTTAAGATCACGATACACAGTGAATAACCACTGTTATTCTCTGATTATTTTGTTATGAAATTTTGTTTTATTTTTTCATAGAAGTAAGAAGAGTTGTTTTATATTTTCTTTATTAGTAGGCATTTGCATTACATTAAAATAAAAAGAAAAGAATGACTTAGTCTTTATTATGCCATGTAAGGTGAAAGAATATAATTTGGTGGGGTCCAACATGTAAGACAAGGCAAGATTATCTGATAAATTAATTTTGTTTCTTCTGTGTTCATGATACCCTCCATGATTACCAGATAAGTATATCCATTAGTTAGGAGAGAGAGGCAGTACAAATTTAAGATTTTCAAAACATATTTATGGTAAAGTTATAGGGATGGAAAAGATCATCTACAGAGCTGTATTTCCTCATATATTATATGTGTTAAACATGGTTAAATTCAGGGATTATACTGAATCAATGAAAATTTACATGAAAAAGAACAAAGTTTAAATTCATTTCACAAGTTAGAAATGGAAGGTTGTGATTTTTATGTAAATCCATTTAGGTTCTGACTGTTGTATTTCTATGACTCATGCATGCACTCCAAGACTGCTTCTGTTAGTTCTTGGCTAATGGTTAGATTACAAGATATATCTTATTTTACTCAATTTGATTGTGTGTTTTTAGGTTCCTTCTGCTTTTTGAAATTGGATGACTAATTGTAACCACTGTATGTTCTTGTATTATATTCCCAAGTTACAAAAATGTGTTGATGGCTACATAATGGCTCATTGGATCCTATGAAAAGAAAAATTCACTGACAGAAGTATTGAAATTCAGAATTCTATTCTTAATTTCAGTATAAATAAGACAGCATTGTAAATATTAAGAATGATTCTGTATTAATTAAACTAAATGAATTTGATGTGGGTAAAAGAAGATGGTCAGAAGCAAATATCTAAACATGTTTTATCAATTTTTTCATAAATTTGTTTCTTTTTAATTGTCAGTCATAAAGTTATTTTGTGGAGGGTTGAGTTACTGGGAATGTAATACCGAGTCTTTGCACTGAGCCACATCTCCTCTCATCTTTTTTTATTTTTTATTCTGAGACAAATTCTCACCAAACTCTTAAATTGAGCATTTAAACTTGAACTTTTCAATCTTTCTAACTCAGTCTCCCAGAGTTCTGGGTTACAGACCTGTGCTAACAGACCCTGCTCTAAAGTATATTTTTAATATTTCTATGATTATATAAAAACTTCTGTTTTCAAAAAAGATCAATAATCCTTCTGAGCAAACACTTTTTTTCTCAAACTAGTTCAAAATTTCTATAATGCAATAAAATCTGAATGCCTGTTGCTATGGAGACAAGGCACGAAATCTACTATCATTATGTAGAGTTGTATTCCTGTGCCTCAGTATCCAGTAATAGGACTTATTAATTTATACAAACCTGTTTGCCCTCTAACTAATACTCAGACATCTACATTGTTTTTTTAGCTTTCAATAGTTCTTCATTCTCTTGTTATATGACTTAGCTCTCTTGCTTTTCATTGCTGTTCATTTTCCTAATATAATTGTTGTGGTCTAAGAAATTAGGTTTGCATTTAATTATAATTATCTATAGACTAAAAGAAAGTAGGCTCTGACTTAGAGTGCACAGACTTTTTAGAAACTAAGGAAAGAAATTTAAGTAGAAACTTTGTGATAACAAGGACTGTGACTGAGGAATATGGTTTTGCACCAGGGAATTTTCTGTCTTGTTTCCCTGAAGTTTTATTCATATAGTTGAGAATTGGATAGATGCTTCCACAAGTGCCATTGTTTTCTTACTTTACCATAATAAAAGATCATATTCATATGATATTTTAAAATGTAATTTACCCACTCATAATTAAAAATGCCAACAGCTTTTAAACTATTCAATAAAATTTTGCTCCCTTGGGGCCCAAACACTGTGGGAAAATTTAGCTCAATGCTAATTTCTAACATGTCTTTGTTCATAGGCAAATACATGCTGGGGCTATTACATTTCCCATCACCAATAGGGTCTCCTCTGCTATATTAGCTAAATAATCTAAGGTTTGGTTTGATAGGCAAAAGTATGAAATACAGTAGACTTCATATTGTACCATGTTACTGTAGCTTGAGCTAATATATAAGATAGGTAATAATACAGCATATATATAAACAAGAGCAAAGCAGGGGTCTTGTGATTCAAACCATAGGTTCCAGTGTTCCACTGTCTCAAGTCAAAAATGGTCACAACAGATGAAGTCTTGTGGGTATCACCGATTTCAGTGCCTTGAAATCTGAGGACTTCCCAGTTTTCAAGTCATGTGACACATTCAGGATAATAAGTTATGACACATTACTCAATACATCTTGAAAATGAGTTCTTGCTTCAGTACACCATTAACTTGGATGTACTATAAATTTACTGTTGTAAATTCCTTGAGTTAATGATGTAAAGATACATCAAACAAGTGTCAATACATAATTATCCTGAAGTGTAAAAGAAATGTCTTAGAATGCATTTTTATTGCTTCTGTCTAGTCAACCTACTCTTACATATTTAAGATGATTCTTCAGAAACAAATGCAAGTATTTAAACTGTCTAAAAAATCTAGAGATTTATGGACAATTTAACAATGAATATTACCATCTATTTCCTATGAAAATTAAAACAGCACAAAAATTGTCATTAAGAAACAAGTGAAATAACAGGTGGGGCTGCACTCAATATATGTAAGTGTACATACTAATAGTTTTTTCATCATTACTTTTAAGTCTTCAATATATTGTATTATGATATTGCCAAGGAATCTGTTCTATCACATAGCCAGTCTTTTTAGTATTACATTCCTTGAATTAGGCCTTTAACAAAATAATGCAGATCACTAAAATGTATTCACTTAAATGTCATCAATTGAGAGAAATGAAAAGGCGCTTTGTCCGCTATAATTCTGATAACATTCTTTCAACTCATGTTTTATTTGGTTTTGATATTGAACAACAAGTAATAATACATTCCCAGGTTATATTTGATTTTAATATGAGGAGATCTTGTACTGTACACATGTTTTTATTCTTGATTTCATTTTCCTGGCCTTTAATTTTAAGTATTTTACAAAATTGTCATTTTGTGCTGTTGTGGTTGATACATTGTGTCAACCTGAGTTTAGAAGTTTAAGTGAGAGACTATCTGGGAGCCAGGCTTCTTACTTAGTAAATATCCACATACTGTGCAAAGCAGGGCAAGGATATTTTGTGAGTGCTACACCTGCCCTGGGGGGTTCTGTGTACAAATTAGCCAGGAGAAGAGGTTTGTTTGCTCTCCTTGTGCTCTGGCTGCTGCCTGGAAGTGTTGTCCCAGTGATACCCTGCCTTGGAGCCAGCAGATTGTGGACTGAAACCTCCACAGCAGTGAGCTAAATAAACCTTTCCTTCCTTCATTTTGGGTGTTGGGTATTGTGTCCCAGCAATGAGAAAAAAGTAACCAAGACATTTGACCAGATGAAAACTAACAATTCTTTTACCACTGACAGTTTCAAAAGCACTTCTGTAGAATAAAGCACTCAAGATAGTGCCTCTTTCTGTATTAGAAGTTACATCCATATTCCTTGGGGGTCAGTCATTAAATCTGGATTCTAAGTTAATTGTGTGTCCAGTGTTATTTACAGAATAGAAGTTATAGATGACAGAGACATTCTGAGCCAAGCCTGATTATTAGCCCCAAACATTTATTCATATGATAACTCATCATATGGTATTCCCCAGAAAAAGGAGCCTTTTCAAAGGCTTTCAGTTGCAGTTTTATAGTATATGGCATTTTAAATATAGGAATTTTAGATCCCATAACTGTAACAATTTAGAAAGAATGAAAGAGTGATATTGTAATTTAATCAAAATGTCAAAATGATTCAATTTACATTTGTGGATGGCTATTCTATGTAGATATATGTCAGATAAATACTCAACATCCAATAATGGATTTTTAAATAAAAATTTAAAATAATTCTCATAGTAGGACAAAAATAACAGTTTTGAGAACTTCATCAGTATCTTACTAATTTTTAAACTGCATGTATTTGAGACACTACATAGGGCAGTCACCTGCTACATAAAGAAATAAGCCTTTTTTTCCCAAAATTACAGTAAACATACTTGAATATAAATGTACTAATGTTAGACTGCATCCTTCTAGAATCAGACTCTGAATCAAGCATAAATAACTTTGTTTAAGATATGATCCCAAAAAAGAAGAGTAGCAGAATAGGAAATTTAAATAATATATAATGAGACCAATAACAGAGGTGCTTTCAAGTAGGTTTTGTGATCGGCAACAGAGGCTCAATCCTACCAAATTTTTATGAATGACATTGCACAACATAGCTGATGTGTATTTCAATTAAACAACGAGGAATATAGAGCACTTAGCTACCAATTGCATGACTATCATTGAAAGGAGACTGCTTCTGGTGGGCTACCTGTGCTCCCATATGCCAGATTAAAAAATATCCATCCAACAAGTATTTGTACATGTTCACAACAAGCAGCCTTCATAATGTGAAAGTGAATACTGAGTAGATATAAGGAGAATGACAGTAATATTTCTATAGTATCAGTTGAATTGTGGTCTTCATACACATACCCTTGCAATACTGGCTATTAATGGCTTGAGATGACTTTTTTTTTTTATCTGTACCAGGGATCGAACTCACGACTACCTGCTTGCAAGGCAGGCACTTATGCCACTGAGCTAAATCCCAGCCCCAGCTTGAGATGACTTATACTGTGTACTGTAATATAAAACAGCCCTTGGATTCCTAATTACTTCTTTTAGAATGTTATGAACAAGGAAAAGGAAATAGTTATAGTAGTTGTATATTTAAAATATATATAAGATTAGAGAGAGATAGACAAGTAGTAGTAGTAGAATATTAGTTGTTCATCTCATCTAGAACCCATGCCAAATGGCTAATAATGTGTAACTTTGAGCAACTCTTTGCTATAATATTCTCCTGATCAGACACAGAATACTTTATTTAATATTACTTACTTTTAAATCTAGATATGTTGTTTTGTGATAACACATATGTTAATACACGTAGAATACATGATGATTTGAATGTAGTATGCTAAACTGTATTGCACAGTAGGAAAATATGTAAAATTGTGTATACTTTTGTCATTCTAACAATATACCTCTTCACCAACAAAGTTACAATCAGTTTTGACTAATTAATGTCACTTTGATTTTTAGAATTTAAACTTTTTAAGTTTCATGATCTGGTAAAGAAATAAAGAATCATTTCAAAACCATTTGTTTTAAATAAGTTACCATTCTAATCCAATTGCATGACATGGTGCTCTATGGACTAAATGCTATAATTCAAAAATTTCTTTATTCAAAATTAATATTGGTTGGACAAATCTTATGTATTCTTTCACTTCTGAGTGAATTTATTATTAAGTGAATACACTTAATAATAAAATATTATTGAGCTGGGAATTTAGTTCAGTAGCATCAGTACCTGCCTGGTGTGGTCATGAGTTTGAGTCCCAGTCCCCCCCCAAAAAAATACTATTGCATTTCTTTAATTTTTTTGTCATATTTTTATATACTTTTCAAATATTAATGTGTTATTTTTCCACTTGAATTTAATAAAGGTTGACTATTTCTCAATTTCAGGTTCTGATTTTATCGCGGATTGTACCACAGTTCTCCAATGCTGCTCCTCCTATAAATGTGCAAAATATCCAAAAGATCAGCCCTTGCTTTGCATCCAGCAACATATATTCAGATTCTGAAAGGATTCTTCTTAGTTGGTTGAATACAAATTATGAAAATACTCGACGAACTATATGGGGAAATTGTCAGAATGGTGAGAAGTTATTTTTTTCAATTTATTACTGCAAATTGTAATATGACAATGTAAAAGGACCATGAAAACATATTTAGAATCCATGAATTTTAGACCTAACTCCATACTTTATTCTTTCTTCTGCAAAAGAGGTATCTTTTCAACACCTGAAAGATGAAATATTAATAGATTATTCTCTAATCTTGAAGAAAAAATAAAGAAATGCATAGAGAGATGGTCTACAAATGAAATTTGGCCCTAATATTTTTGCTAGGATTTTCATCTTCATAAAGTGTTGGATTTATTTGACACTGATTGATTCATTTGTAACTAGTTGCAATAACATGAAATTTGATGAAAATTCATCTTACATATCATATCAGGGTCAGGTTGGATATCAGTATGTTCAATAATACTTCATTAATTCCTTTGGTGGGTATGTCAGGTTAGGTCCATACCTGACATATGCATGTGTTCACAGACAGATGAGTGCAAATATTCAGGTGAGTGTTTCCTGGTTTTTTCTATGCAGGATGATGCTTTATAAATTTCCACTCCAGAAGTCATAATCTCATTTTGAAAAGTTCTATATGCTAATGTAATCATGCTTTTTCTCAGTCATAAGCACTTATTACAGTGACAATAGCATACACTGTCATTGTTGCTTTAATTGAGCTCTCTGCATCCAAGTACATACAAGCATTTTATTTCTAGAGTAGATTTTATTTTAATATATAGTAATTTAATTTTTTAATCAGTGCTCAGAACTTAACCAAAAATTTAGAACTCAGGGAAACATTAAGAATTAGATTTCATATGAGACTGCATTGTAATTGATTTTAACTTAAAGCTATTATTTTAGAACACATGGTGACATAGTTTAAAATGTATATATGCATATATAAATATCTATATAGATATATAGATATGATATATTGCTATTTAAGAGCAATACTTTTTTTCCTTCTGGTAAATATGAAGAAACTGCCAAGGCTCATGTCTTATAAAAGATTTTATTTTCTTTTTAAAATACAAAGAAATAAGTACAAACAGGTACTGCATATGTAGTGCAGTGATTCAGCACTTTTCAGCATTTACAAGGTCGCGGGATTGATTCTAATAAAGAGGAAGGAAGATGAGGAGGAGCAAACAAATAGTAATGTTTGTCTATACCTAGAAACCCAAAATTATTTTGATTACTCTGGAATAATATTTTCACCATAGTATAATCAAGTATGTACATTTACTAAAATAAGTCAATTAGTTAAAACATTATTGTGCTTGCATTTTTACCAAGAGAATTTCCCATGTAATTTAATTTCAAAGAGATTACTGCATTTGTGAATAAAGCAGTGTAAGCACATTTGTTTTCCTTTTTTTGTTTTGTTTAGTTCCTCAGATTGGAGCTCAGGTCCTTCCCACTGAGCTACATCCCCAACCCTTTTTTTAATTTTTGAGACAGAGTGCTAAGAAGTTGCCCAGTTTGGGTTTGAAATTGAGATCCTCATTCTTTCACCTCTCAGAGTACTTGGATTAAGGTGATGACCCACAATGCCCAGGTCACATTCATATATTTTTGTCACATTGAATCTTATGCCTTTACAAAGCCTTTATATTTCCTATTCACATGACCTCAAATACTGTTTTTCCTTGTGTCTTCAGGGTTCCCTTATTAATTTTATTCAAGTTTATGTTCAGAAGTACCCACATCTAAGATTTTTTTTTCAGCATCTTCTCTAAAGCAGCATAGAATTCAATCTTTCTCTTCAGTGTTGTATTTTTCAATAGCGCCTTCTCAACCTACCACTTGTTTATCCTCTTTCTTCCAGTAGACTGTGGCTTTCTATGTAGATACATACTTACCTGTTCTGCTGTTGTATTCCTAGAGCCTAGAACTCTAGCTAGAAAATAATAGACACACAATCTTAGCTTTGTGCTTCTATAACAGAATGACAGAGATTAAGTAAATATTTGTTAACGGAATTAATAAATGAGTAATGGAATACAGGATGATTTTATGCATTTTAATATTATTTTATGTGGTTGAATATGTATTACATTATTAAGTCATAATCTTTGGTACGAACATGGAAGGTTGCGCAGCTTGGGTCGAAAGAAGAGGTACTTTTCTTGTTTGGCACCAAATTTGAATACTGTTTGCATGACAAGGGAGGAGATCTGTGAGGAAAAGCCCCATCTGAAGGGCATGTTATTTATGCTTCATTCTCCTAACACTTGTTAGCATTTTCCACTTCAATACATTAAACCTTCCATATTTGAGAAACTGTATGAGCTCGCAAGCATGTAGAAAAATAACAAAGTTTGAGAGGGAACATAGGCCCACATGGCTGCAAGGGATTTCAACCTTGTGTGGCAGCAAGGACAAGGGAAGTTCCGATTCGCAGGCCTTGACTCTGGGGAGTTTGGGACATTACTCCCGGTGCTGGGTGCCCGCCCAGCTGCCTAGGACACTAGATTAGCTTGGGAAGGTTTCACGGGCTTGAGTGGACCACATTCAGTGACCTTTAATTCAAACAGGGTAACAAGCAGGCTCTGAGAGGGGAGGTGGGCCCATGCTGCAGTGAGCAGAGTACCAGCTCCCCTGGCTCTGGCCCGGGAGAGTTTGGGACGTTGCTCACGGTGCTTGGGTGCCAACCCAGGCCCCCAGGACACTGGACTAGCTTTGAAAGGCTTTGCGAGATTGAGTGGAACATGCCCAGCAACCTTCATTCAACCAGGGAAGCCAAGACCCATGAGTCCCAGGACAGAGGGTGCAGGAGGTGATTCCCAGCATGCTCAGGGAAAGTTTTGGAACATTGCTTGAAACACGGAAATATAGGAAAATGACAAAATGAAAGATCAAAATGCAATCTCAATCCTCCAGACCATCCCAAGAAAGCCTGGGAGCTATATACATAGAAGAAAATACTAGTCATACACCTGAAATACCTGAAATGGCATCAACTGAAACAAAGAAGCAAGTATGGGAAGCTATAAAGGAACTCAAATTAGAAATAATCTCCCAAGTAAAAGAAGAAATGATAAAAGTTGTGAAAGAAACAGTGAATGCATCTAAAGAAGACACAGCTAAAATATTAGAGGAACAAAGCAAACAGATAGAATCCCTGGATGAACAGTATAAGAAACAAACAGAATACATAGAGCAGATTCAAATACATATACAGGAAATCAAAAATTCTATTGTAAGTTACCAAAACCACATCAAGGAAAGTGAAGATAGAATTTCAGACCTTAAAGATTAATAGGGATAAATGAAAAAGAAGGGGACAACAAATGATATCAAGAGGCTATAGTAATAGCTGAAAATTTCCCAAACACAAGAATGGAAACTGTCATTCTGATTAGTGAAGCATATAGAACTCCAAACAGCAATAACCAAAATAAAACTATAACCAGACATATAATAATCACCATCCCAGAAATCCAACATAAGAACAGAATATTAAAAGCTGTTAGAGAGAAAAGACAGATCACCTATAAAGGAAAACCTATCAGAAACACAGCAGACTTCTCAACACAAACAATGAAGTCAAGAAGAGCATGGGGTGAAGTATTACAGATACTAAAGGAAAACAACTTCCAACCCAGATTGCTGTACCCTGCAAAACTACCCTGCAAAATGGATGTAGAAATAATATACTTCCAAGATAAAGAAAAGTTGAAGAACTTCATGATAACCAAACCAACCCTGCAAAGAATACTCAAAGACATTCTTGATACACATAAGAAAAAAACTCTAAGCAAGACCAACAATTAAACAGAAGGGAAAGATAAAGATACAACAACAGAAAGATAACATGTCAACAATAAACCAATATATAAAAGTTATAGCCATTAATGTAATTGGTCTCAATTCACCAATTAAAAGAAACAGACTGGCAGAATGGATTAAGAAACAACATCCTACCATAGGCTGTCTACAAGAAACCCAACTAACCCAAAAGGAAATTCATTGACTGAAAGTGCAAGGATGGAAAACAACACTTCATGCAACAGGAACTCAAAAAAAAAAAAAAAGCAAGGGTAGCTATCTTGTTTGCAGACAATGTGTACTTCAAACCAAGAAAGGTCTGAAGAGATAAAGAAGATCACAACATACTAGTTAGGGGAAAATTTCAAGAAGAAGATAACAATCTTAAATATATATGCACCAAATGCCAGAGCACCCAGCTATACAAAACAAGTATTAACAGAAATGAAAAATCAAATAAGCAATAACGCAATTATAAAAGGAGACTTTAACATGCCATTGACACAAGGGGACAGGTCAGCTAGACAGAAAATCAGCAAAGAAATATCAGAACTGAATCACACCTGTGAACAAATGGACTTGATAGACATATACAGAGTGTTCCAACCAACAACATCAGAATATACATTCTTTTCAGCAGTACATGGGACATTCTCTAAAACAGACCATATATTAGCCCACAAAGCATATTTAAGTAAATGGAAAAGAACTGAAATTATCCGATGCATGTTATCAGATCTTAGCACCATGAAAATGGAAATTAATCATAAAAAACTGCAAAAACCCCACAAACACATGGAAATTGAACAATGCACTCTTGAGCAATCAGCATGTCACAGAGGAAATTAAGAAGAAATTAAAAGATATCTACAAGCAAACAAAAATACAAATACGACTTACCATATTCTCTGGGATGCAATGAAAGCAGTACTTAGAGGAAATTTTATTGCACTGAGTCCCCGCATTAGGAAAACAGAACAAACAAAAATAAACAACCTGATACTACAGCTCAAACATCTAGGAAAAGAAGAGCAAGCCATGTCCAAAGCCAAAAGAAGGGAGGAAATTGTAAGGATCAGAGCAGAAATTAATGCAATGGAGTCTAAGAATACAATACAAAGAATCAATGAATCAAAGAGTTGGTTCTTTGAAAGAATAAACAAATTTGATAAACCCCTAGCCAACTTAATTAAAAGGAAAGACTCAAATTCATGCAATATGGAGTGAAAAAGGTGAAATCACTACTGATTCTGGAAATACAGAAGATCATCAATGCCTATTTCAAAACCTCTACTCTCATAGGTTCGATAACACAGAAGAAATGAACAGATTCCTAGAAACATATAAACCACAAAACCTGAATCAAGAAGATGTAAAACTGCTGAATCACTCAATTTCTATCAATGAAATTGAGCCCAGGCCCAGACGTATTCACTGCAGAATTCTACAAGAAATACAAAGAAGACTTAATGCCAACACCCCTCAAACTTTTCAATGAAATCGAAAGGGAACCAGTTCTCCCTAAGTCATTCCTGGAAGCAAATATTACTCTAGTAGCAAAACCTGAGAAAGACCCAACTAAAAAAGAGAACTACAGGCCAATCTCCCTAATGAATATAGACGCAAAAAATTGTCAATAAAATATTGGCAAACAAGATGCCACAAATCATCAAGAAGATTATACACCATGATCAAGTGGGATTCATCTCAGGCATATAGGGATGGTTCAACATAGGTATATCAATAAATGTAATCCACCATATCATTAGAGTCAAAAGAATCACACAATCATTTTTATAGATTCAGAAAAAGCTTTTTATAAGACCCAACACCCATTCATGATAAGAATCTTACAGAGAATTGGAATAGATGGTCTCTACCTCAATATGATAAAGGCTATCTATAACAAACCAACAGCCAGCGTCATATTAAATGGCCAAAAACTGAAAGCCTTTACCTTAATATCAGGCACAAGACAAGGATATCTCTTTATCACCACTTTTATTCAACATAGTACTGGAAATACCAGTCAAAGCAATTAGCCAAGAGAGAGAAATAAAAGGAGTAAAGACCGGAAAAGAGGAAGTTAAACTATTATTATTTGCAGACAACATGATACTCTACATAGAAGACCCACAAACCTCTGTTGAGAGATTCCTAGATATAATAAATAAATTCAGGAATGTAGCTGGATAGAAAGTCAATACTCAAAAATCAATAGCATTCCTATACAGTAACAACAAAATCACAGAGAGAGAAATAAGAGAAGCCACACCCTTCACACTAGCATCCAAAAAAATGAAATACTTAGGAATTAATCTAATGAAAGAAGTAAAAGATATATTCAGGGAAAATTAAAATACCACTAACATACTTCATAGATATAGAGAAATCACTATTAAAATTCATCTGTAACCAGAAGAGACCTAGAATAGCAAAGGCTAGGCAGGAGGCATCATAAACCCTGACTTTAAGTTATAGTATAAGGCTACGGTAATAAAATCAACATGGTAGTAGAATAAAAACAGATCTGAAGATCAATGGGATAGAGTAGAAGATACAACTATGAACACACTCAACCACCTTATCTTTGATAAAGGGGCCAAACATGTTCACTGGAAGAACGATAGTCTCTTTAATAAATGGTGCTGGAAAAACTGGCTATCCCATATGCCAAAAGCTAATTCTAGACCCATGCCTATCACCATGTACTAAACTAAAATCTAAATGGATCAAAGATTTAAATATTAAAACAGAAACACTAAATCTGTTGCAAGACAAAGTAGGTAAACAAAATCTCAATGACATAGGGGTAGGTAGAGAATTCATGAACAAGAACCGAACTGCATGGGAAACACTTCCCAGAATCAATAACTGGGATCACATCTTATTAAAGAGTTTCTGCATGTTGAAAGAAATCTCCAGTAGAGTGAAAAGAAAACCTACAAACTGGGAAAAAATCTTAGTGAGCTGTCCCTCAAACGAAGGATTTCAGTCTAGAACTTATAAAGAATTTAAAAATATCAGACCCCCTAATTTCAAAGATCCAATCCTAAAATGGGCATCCGAGATGAACACAGAGTTCTCAATGAAATACAACTGGAAAATAGATACATGAAAATATGTTCAGCATCATTGTTCATTAAAACTACACTGCGATTCCATCTCACTCCAGAAAGAATGGCCAGAATCAAGAAAACTACCAACTACAAATGCTGGAGAGGCTGTGGGGAAAAAGGAACTCTTCTGCACTGTTGGTGGGAGTGTAGACTGGTGCAACCACTGTGGAGGTCAATCTGGAGATTCCTCAAAAAGCTCGGATTGGAAGTCCCATTTGACCCACTCCTAGGCATATACCCAGAAGAACTGAAAACATCATACCACAGTGATATGTGTGCACCCATGTTTCTAGCAGCACAATTTGTAATAGCCAGATCTTGGAAACCACCTAAGTGCCCATCAACTGAGGAATGGATAAAAAAACTGTGGTACTTTTATACAATGGAGTACTACTCAGCTCTAAAGAGTGATCATTTTGAGATATTTATAAATAAATGGATGCAACTTGATTCCATACTCATAAGTGAAATAAATCAAACTCACAAGTATAAATACTGTATAGTCTCCCTAGTGTAAGAAATGCTAAGAGTACATAAGATTTTATTGTAATCATGGTTCACCATTATATTGCTTTGAAATCTTATGTTTTTGTTCCTTGGTTGGAATGGTTTTATTCTGTTTTGTTTGACCTTATTATGTGATGGTATGCACAGCTCCTTTGAAGAAAACAAGACATTATGGCAGCCATTGCTGATTTGATATGATCTGGCTTTGAAGTCCTACAATGCTTTTGTTCTTCTATTACCATTGGTTCTATCATGTTGTGTCTTACTAGATTTTAATATGTGTAATAATATAAACAAATTTTTAATGGAAAATGAGATATTTTAGTAGCCATTGTTCATTTTCTGTTACTTGGTTCAGAATGCCATGTAATACTTTCATTATCTTGAGTGGTTTTATTCTATTTTGTTATGCTTGATATTATTGTTTGTGAAGCTATGCTCAACTATGTCAAAGAAAGATTTATTATGGTAGCTACTGCTAATATACAAGTGTCTTGTTATGATTTGTTGTGTTGCTTGTATTATTCTGTTCTGATTTGTGTTTTTTTGTCCTCTTTTGTTTTATTCTCTGTAAAATAAAATTAGAAAAAAATCTCAGTTTATTTCTGTGCCCTGTCCTGTCTGAAAAGTAATACAAACTACATGAAACATTTCCCTGGAAAATACATGGCACAAAAATAAGTCAAATTTTAAGGAATTAAAAAAAAAACAGTACGATTAAAGAAGAGCTTTGTTGAGATGGAAATATATGAGATTAGTGATATTCATTTGAGTTCAAAAATCAGCATAAATATAGAGTCAGATTTGAGTATGTTTGAGTCCTTTTTATGTGGCAGCCCAGAATACAAACCTATTTACTCAGTTCAAAAATATGGAAATTATAGAAGACTTGAAAGGTGATTTAGACTACGTGATGCATATCATAGAGTAATTTCTATCTAATTCACTAGAAAAGGCAAGAATTAGAGTTAGAGGAATAATTATAGCTCCACTAAGAAAAAATTGAAAGATGTTTGTGGTGACAAGTAAGCAACAACTGAATACATGAGCATACAGTGTATTAAGGTGGTGTTCATGTAGATTCTAGTCATAGAGGGAAAAAAAGAGAAACCAATGTAGACAAAATTATAACACCAGGTGTGCAGGCCTTTTCCATTTACCAGATGTAGAGTATGAAAGACAGTCAAAGACTTGGTTGAACTATCTGGTCTGAGCCACTTAATTGACTGAAAGAAAAGAAATGATTGGGATGAAGTTCATGAGGTCTATTTTGACTATGTAGAATTGGAGATGCCCATGAGAGACAGAGCCACACAACAATATTTAGAAATGATGCTACTCCTTATGCTATGAGATGTAAGTTACTGAGATGGGGTTAGGAGATGTTTAACAAAGGCCAAGAAAAAAATTTTAGGTTCAATATAAAGAATGACATTTGGGTGGTTGGAAAGGATAATTCCATGAAGAAGCAAAACTAAAGACAGTAGTAGAAATAGGAAGGGAGCAGAATATATAGTGTTTTCATAGAAATCAAATCAAGTGACAAAGTGTCAAAAAGCATTAAAGGGAAAGGATGTGTTGAGAAACACAACAATTATAGTAAAAATCCTGTTAAGTTTTTTTTTAAATTTTATTTAAAGAGAAAAGCAAAATAGAAAAAAGGGTAGCAACCACACAGAATTACAAACGAAAAAAAGAAAAAAAACACTAAGAAATCACTAGTTGATAAATTAAATACTGTTATCTTGGAAGTAGGTGTTCAGGTTTCAAAATTAAAGCATACAAAGTAGACATTCAAACAGTGAGACGACAAACAGTTCTGCTCAGTGATCCAAAAAACACTCAGTAATATGATCATCTTAAACACACTTAAACATATATGCATTTACATCCTTTAGAAATCTTACATTTCCTCTCTTTTTAATAATAGCAATTATATATTTCGGGTTTTATTACTCATACATTTCTTATTACTTTTTACCCTAGAGACACAATGTGATATTTATAAATATTATTTATTTCACTAATGAGGATAATCTCAAGCTGCCTCCATTTACCTAAGAAGGCCTCAAGATCATCCTTTTTTATAGCTGAGTAATATTCCATTGCATAAAATTACATCTTTTTCATCCACCCCTCAGTTGATCAGCATCTTGGTTCTTTCCAAGATTTAGCTATTAAAAATTGTGTTGTTATGAACATGGGTGCACATATATCACTGATATGAAATTTTCAGTTTTTTCTGGGAAAATACCCACGAGAGGAATAGAAGGATTGACTGGAGCTTGTAATCCTAGTCTTCTGAGAATTCTCCATACTGATTTCCATAGTGGTTGCACCAGGCTACACTCCCACCAACAGTGGAGCAGTGTTCCTTTTTCCCCCGCAGCCTCACCAACATGTGTTATCAGTTGATTTCTTAATGGCAGCTATTCTTTCCGGAGTGAGGTGAAATCTCAATGTTGTTTTAATTTGCATTACTCTAATGACCAGTGATGGTCAACGTTTCTTTATGTATTTATTTGCCATTTGTATACCTTCTTCCGAGAAATGTGTGTTCATCTCAGATGGCCATATTTGTAGAGGGTCTTTGAATTTGGGGGGCTTGATGTTTATCAATTCTTTATATATTCTGGATATAAGTCCTTTGTCTGAGGGGCTTCTGACTAAAATTCTTTTCCATTCTGTGGGTTTTCTTTTCACTCTGTTGGTGATTTTTTTGAAGTGCAGAAGATTTTCAATAATATGAGATCCCATTTGTTGATTCTTTGAAGTGTTTCCCATGCAGTTTGTGTTTTGTTCATTCATTCTCTGCCTACCTCTATGTCTCCAAGACTTCTGCCCACCTTGTGTTCCAGTAGATTTAATGTTTCTGTTTTAATATTGAGGTTTTGATCCATTTAGACTTTAGTTTTGTGCATGGTGATATGCATGGATCTAGTTTCAGTCTTCAGCATGTGGAGAGCCAGTCTTTGGCACTTGGAGAGCCAATTTTTCCAACACCATTTATTAAAGAGGCTATCATTTTTACTGTGAACATGTTTAACCCATTTGTAAATATCAGGTGGCTGAGTGTCTTTGTCGTTGTGCTTGCATCTTCTAATCTGTTCCATTGATCTTCAGGTCTATTTCTTTGACAGTACCATGCCTATTTTATCACTGTGGCTTTGTAGTACAGTTTCAAGTAAGGAATTGAGATGCTCCCTGCCTTGACTTTGTTGCACAGAATTGCCTTTGCTATTCTAGATTTCTTTTGTTTCCCAATGAATTTTAGTAGTATTTTCTCTAGATCTGTTAAGTATGTTAATGGTATTGTGATTGTGATTGCATTGTATTTGTATAACAGTTTGGGCAGCATGGCCATTTTCATAATGTTGGTTCTTCCCAGTCAAGTGTAAGAAATATCCTTCCATTTTTAATATCCTCTTCAATCTCCTTTTTTAGTGTAGTATATTTTCAGCATATAAGTCTTTCACATTCTTATGTCAATTCTTAAGTATTTCATTTTTTAGATGCTATTGTAAAGGGCGATATTTCCCTGATTTCTCTCTTGGTGATCTTTATGTTTGTATACAGGAATGCTATTGATTTTTGAGCATTGACTTTGTTTCCAGATATGATGTTTGAATTTGTTTACTACCTCTAGTGGTCTGTTAATGGAGTTTTTGGGGTCTTCTATTTGATGTGTCATGCCATCTGCAAATAGTGATAATTTAACTTCTTCCTTTCCTATCTTTATTCTTTTTATTTCTCTCTCTTGTCTGATTTCCCTGGGTAGTGTTTCCAGAACTATATTGAATAGGAGTAGTGATAGTGAACATCCTTGTCATGTTCCTGATTTTAAAGTGAAAGCTTTCAGTTTTTGTCTGTTTTGTATAATGTTGTCTGTTTCTTTTGGCATAGATGGCCTTTATTAGGTTGAAAGTAGACACTCTGTATTCCCAGTTTCTGAAGATTTTTTATCATGAAAAAAGTGTTGGACTTTATTGTAAGCTTTTTCTGCATCTATTGAGATGACCATGTGGTTTTTGTTTTTGTTTTTGTCTCTTTTGATGTGGTGTATTACATTTATTGATTTATTAATGTTAAAGCATACCTGCATTCCTAGAATGAACCTCACTTATTCATGATGTATAATCTTCTTGATGATTTGCTGCATTCTCTTTGCTTTGCTATTTCATTGAGAATCTTTGTATCAGTGTTCATTAGTGAGATTGGTCTATAGTTCTCCCTTTTGGTTGGGTCTTTCTCTGGTTTTGGTATCGGAGTAACACTTGCCTCCATGAGTGATTTAGAGAAAATTGCATTCTTTTTAATTTTGTTGAAGAGTTTAAGGAATATTGGCATCAAATCTTCACTAAATTTCTTGTAGAATTCAGCCGTGAATCCATCAGGACCTGAGCTTTTCTTTGTTGAGAAGTTTTTAATTACATTTTCAATTTCAATAGATGATATTGGATTATTCTGAATTGCTGTATCTTCTTGTTAGAACTTTGGTAGTTCATATGTTTCTAGAAATCTGTCCATTTCCTCTGTGTTTTCCACTCTATGTGAGTAGAGATTTTCAAAGAAGGTATTCATGATCTTTTGAATTTCCATGGGATCTGTAGTAATTTCCCGCTTTTCAGTCCTTATTGAGTGAATTTGGGTTTTTTTCTGTCTTTTTCATTATAAGGTTAGCTAGAAGTTTATGAATTTTGTTTATTCTATCAAAAAAACCAGCTTTTGATTCATTGATTCTTTGTATTTTTTTTTTTTTTAGTTTCAATTGCATTGATTTCTGCTGTGATATTTACAATTTCCTCTTCTATGAGCTTTGGGTTCAACTTGCTCTTCTTTTTCTAGAAGCTTGAGATGAAACATTAGGTTGTTTATTTGTGCTCATTCTGTTTTCTTGATATGACAATTTATTGCTATATATTTCCCTCTTAAGATGCTTTCATCGTGTCCCATAGATTACAGTACATTGTTTCTGCATTTTCATTGGATTGTAGGTATTGCTCTATTTCTTCTTTAATTTCATCTTTAATGCATCTTTTCATCTTTAATACAGATGAAATTAAAGAAGAAATAGAGCAATACCTACACTGGTTGTTGAAAAGGTTGTTATTTAATTTCTGTGTATTTTTGCAGTTTTGAAATTTCTTTTGCCATTAATTGCCAATTTCAGTGCACTGTGGTCAAATATTACACATTGGTTAATTTCAGTACCTTTGCATTTACTTAAGAATGTTTTATGGGATAATATATGTTTTTTTTGGAGAATGTCCCATGTGCAGCTGAGAAGAATGTATATTATGATGTGATTGAGTGGAAAACTCTGTAAACATCTACTAAGTCCAATTGCTTGCAGGTATGATTCAGTTCCACTATTTCTTTGCTGACTTTTTGTGTAGTTGATCCTTCTCTTTGTGACAATGGGCTGATAAGTTTCCCTGTTATAATTGTGTTCTTGTATATTTGGTTTTTCATGTCCATTTGTATCTGTCTTATATAGTTAGGTGCTTCTGTCTTTGATGCATATATATTTATAATTGTTAGTTCTTCCTCTTGAATTTGTCTAGTTACAAGTATATAGTGACCTTCTTTATCTCTTTTAATGATTTTAGGTTTGAAGTTCACATTGTCTGCAAATAGAATAGTTACCCCTGCTTTTTTCTGGATTCTTGTTGAATGGAATACAGTTTTCTATCCTTTGATTTTTAATCTATGATTTTCCTTTTGGGTCAGATGTATTTCTTGTATACAGCATATTGTGGGATCATGTTTCTTGATCCATTCTGTCAACATATTTCTTTTGATAGGTGAATTGAGGCCATTTACATTTATGGATATCGCTGATATGTACTGGCTTGACTTTTCCATGTTATGCTCCAGGTGTTTGCTTTCTGCTTTTCCCCTTATTTAATTGCTTGTCCTACATGGTAGTTTCTTTCTGTTGTTGTTCTGGTGATTGTTCTCATTTTTATCTGTCTAGTATGTCTTTCAATACTCTTTTTAGGGTTTGTTTGGTGGATGTGAATTTCTTCAGTTGTTCTTTGTCATGCAAGTATCTTGTTTCTACATTAAATTTGAATGAAAGTTTTGCTGAGTACATCAGTCTGGATTGAAAGTTTTTTTCTTTCAGGGCTTACCTTACTCCAGGGTAAATCTTAACTTGAAGGTTTTTGCTGAAAAGTCTGCTGTGAATCTAATGGGCTTTCCTTGATAGGTGAGTTGTGTCTTTTCTCTAACAGCTCTTCACATTGTTTTTATGCTGTATGTCTGAGATCTTAATTATTATGTGTTTGGGTGTGGATTTATGTTGGTTTTGGCAATTTGTTGTTCTATATGCCTCACTTATCTGCTTATCAGATATTTCCCCATATTTAATAAATTTTCTTCTATTACTTCTGTGAATATTTTAGTTATGTCATTTGCATTGAGTCATGCATCTTCACTAATTCCTATTAATCTTATAGTGTTGCTCTTGGCATCATCTTGAAGCTTCTGAATTGTCATTCCTTGGTGCTTTGTTATTTTTAAAAGTTCTGTCCTTTCATGATCACTAATTGCAATCCTGTACTCGAGGTCTGAAATCCTATCCTCAGCTTCATTTTTGCTGTTATGGATGCTTTCAATAGAATATTTTGTTTCTTGGATATCTCTTTGAGTTTGTTTCATAAGTTCTGCTAATTTTCTATATTGTTTACTGAAAGTTTCATTTTCCCATGCTCCTTTACTTTTTTTTCTATTTCTTCTTTAGCTGCATTCAACAAGTCTTTACTAAGGTTATTTCTATCTTTACATGGGAAAGTACTTCTAATTTGATTTTCTCTACAGCCTCATGGAGTTTTTTTTTTTATTTCACTCCCTATCTTTTCAGAGATTTCTGGTGTGTTACTTTTTAAGTCCTCTATTTTAGTGTCTCCTGTACTTGCTCTTGATGGATTAGACATTTGAGATTGGATTTTGCTTTTTCATTTTGCCATTTTCCTCTTTCGACTTGTTGTTGGGTCCTTCAGTCCTGCTAGTGTCAACTGTTGGTAGTGTGTATCTTGGAGTCCTAATGTAACGTTGATGTTTGTTCAATTGCTGGGTCCCACAATGAATAGGTGGGCCAGTCACCTTACTTTCTGTTGCAGGACCTGTTGAGTGAGTCTTATATTCTTCCTGGGCTGCCAAGCCTGGTAGTGTTGATGTAGGTCAACTTTTAGTTCCTGTTATTACTTTATCTTCAGTTCATTCCAGGTCATCAAATCTCCCTGTCTATAGTGTTTGTGTTGGCTGAGGTCATACTGTGTCCCTATTCTGTGCCTGTGTGTCTCATACATCCTTTTAATTTTCTTCAAGTTGTGGGAGTCCTTCTTGGCACCCTCTTCACTCTGCCTGATATTTTCTGTGTGTAGGAAGGCATCACTCACACTCTTGTCAGACTCACCAAGGTCTTATAGTTAGTAGGAGGGGGCATTACTAATGGCCCTATTTACCCACTATACACTTTTATTTTAGGGATATATTCACCACACTGACTGGTTCTGCTGAGATATTCCTTTTGAATGAGGCAGTTACTGAATCTCCCTTCAAGTTTGCATGTTAATCCTCTGTATTCCAAGGTTTGCCTGGGAACGAAGTTCCAAGTTTTCCCTGTGCACTGGGATTCCATTGGAGCAAGTGGTCAGGGCCCATGGCTGGATTCTGGGCCCTGTTCGCTGCTTGGGGTTCGCTGTGCAAGGCCCATTTAGGTCCCTGGTCCCTCTTGTGTGCCTGGGGTGGCTTCAGATACAGGGCTTGGTCTTACTGCCTGGAAGCAAAGTTTCAAGTTTTCCCTGTGCTCTGGGATTCCGCTGGAGCCCTGTTGTTCTGTTTTTTAAAATAATAGTTTATTAATTGTAGAAAGAGATATTAAAACAATTTATAATATAGTCTTTGTCATTTGTAATTCAGCCAGGGACTTGATGTTACATGTGAAACAGCTAAATTTTCATTCAGAGATATATGTTTGATAAGTCACCAAAATAAATGATGGAGATAATCAAGATATTGAGGAAAGTAAGGCAGGAAAAGAAGATGGATGCTATCATATTTAGCATCTCATCATTGGAACACAATATACAGGATCTGAAATTCAAAGAACAGGAGGTTTAGTTTGGTTCACATTTTGTAGAAATTTCAATCTATAGTTATCTGATTCCAAAGCAGGGCAGCGTGGCCAAGTGGCATGGCAGAGGAGACTTGCTTTATGGCATGGTGGTGAATCTGAGAGAGGTCAAGGCAGAAAGAGTGAGCTAAATCCAGGTCACACCTCCAATGACCATCCATAGATAAGGCTTCAATTCCCAACTATCACATTCAGATATAAACTCATTAGAAGACCAGTATGCTAATTATTTTTGCACTTCATGATATGATCACCTTCCCACAGGCTCACTTATGATCACATGAGACCTTGGGGGAATGTCTACATACAAAAAATTACAGTTGCTAAAGAAGCAAATGCTTGAAGTACAGTATATTTCTTGAGGAGGAAATATGGATGATAAAAGTAAAACCTAAAAAAGATGCGGAATGTAGAAAAATCAACACACTATTTATTTGTTTAAAAGAAAACCAACAAGTAGACTGACTTCCTCTAACATAGGTAGAATCAGAAATTATATAAGACAGAGCAGAGATGAGAAAAAAAAAAGTGTGCAAGAAAAAAAAATTGGCCTTGCTCACAGGTTTTAGTAGACCAAACTGTTTATTTGACAAAGGCATTCTTGTGAGCATTCTATCCTTGTTTAGACCAACAAAACAACAAATAATGAATGTATAGTAGCTTATGGATTTTCTAGAAACTCTTAAGGGATACAGTCCAATAGGCTGTTTATTTTAACCAGTCTGTCAAAGTCCTTTTTTTAGCATCTCTGCCACATTTGAGATGGTTGTATTAAATTCTCTCATTTACTATTACCGTAGTATATTCACAATGATGGAATCAGGAAGAAGAAATTGAGAAAGAGAATACATGTTATACAATATTGACTAGTAAAAGCTGGGAATGGTTGGTATATGCTTGATTGTGTCAACTTGATTATCTTGGAAACTGTCCAAGGTATTGGTATATATACCCCACCCTTTTTTCTCTAGTGTTGCTTCTCAGTTCTGTTTCTCTTCCTCCTTGAATTTAACAGTTTTTGTTTATTGTGCACTTCCACCAAAATGTTTCTAAGTGGGAGATTTCATACCTTGAACTGAATTTGCATAAAACATGAGCCAAAGTAAACATCTCTTCAGTCAACATTTGGGTGTCAGGTACTGAATCCAAAAGTGGAAAAGTTGACTAATATAGTTGGTTCTGGAGTACAGCCACTCAGGACTTTAAATGCTTTTTATTGTATTTTATTATTTTTGGGTTTTTTTTTTTTGAGACAAGTTCTCACTGTGCAGTTTGGGCGCACCTTGAGCTCACTTTCCAGTCCAGGCTGGTTTCAAACTCGCAAGAATCCTCCTGCCTCAACCTCCAGAGTACTGAGATTACAGGTATGAGCCACCATGCCCCTGCCCAGCTCAGGACTTTAAATACAAGCCAGTGGTAGGGCTTCACTCTGTTGGCCATAGGAAGTCACAAGAGATGAGCTGGTGATTGCTATGATAAAATCAATGTTTGGCTTGACTGCATCAAATATATAGATTTATGTGAATGGAGGTTGAACATTCTTCAGAGCACACATTAATTTGACACTGAAAGTAGAATAAGATATCTTAACCTAAGCCTTGTATGAACTTGGTCAATACTGTCAAGTATCAGGCAGTCAATGAAGCACAATTTGAAGAAGTTTCCTTTCCTAACTATGGATGGTGGCTAGAAAGCAGTGTAGCCACTGTTGGGGAGAGAGAGAGCATGCCATCTGTCTTTGAAACTTCATGGTATATGGTGATTTGTGCTAAATTTCATGAAAATCAAGACACTTTCCATTACAATACATAAAAATATATTTAATGTAAATAGGAAACAGTGCTTGCCATTAGGTGAATTTGCTCTTGTTCATCAATGAATTCTTATTATAGATCTCAGTGACAATGTTTTTTTCAAGAGATATGGCTGTGATGAAGTTTTCTCTATGCCATTATTTAGGATCTTTAGTTTCTTTACTACATTAGATTGCTAATTGACATTTTAATGCCTTACAATCACCTTGTGATTCTGAGAGCAAAAACAGACCAATTTGTAGTGTAAAGTATATTCCCTGATGGAACTAAGAACTTTTAACTATACTCTTAAGATCTTGAAATAGGAGCATTTTGACCTGTCTTTTCAAAGGAATCCTGCCATACTAGTTAATACACACTTTGAAATTTTTCAGTAAGCAATAATTGCAATTATTGCAAATAAAAAGTGTTTTATCTATTATTGTATGTAGCCTAATTTATTTCATGTACTATTTAAAGTTACCTTTGATTTCTGAATAAATTTTTAAATATCTTTTATAATAGTTTGTTATGGGAAACAATATTTGTTATGTGTTTGAAAAATTGTGATGACATTTAAGTAATGGTATCTACAGAAATTCTTAAAGTAATTGGATGTTAAGATCTTAAGTTTGAAGTCATTGGATTGTTTGAAATATTTCCAATGTTCAATTTCATTAAACCAAAAACAGTAATTATTTACAAAAAAATACATTTTTCAGAAGCTCCAAGTTGTTCTCTTAATACTCAGTATTATTTTTTGACATTAAGAGGTTGAAATGAACATAGACAATAGAAATGATGTAATATGACTTTCTAATGTTATATTTGCTCTGTTTTATTTCTGGAGTGTGACTACTAGCTAATATACAGATGTCATGATTAGTGTAACATTTAGCATTAAATTCAGAGAAATGTCAAGCCAGCAAAACACATATGAGAACAGAAAGATAAACCCTTTCCAATGTATAAGCAGGATGAGTCAGGGAATCATAATGAACCAAGGTCATAATAATGTGTCCTAGAAAATGCAAGACACAGGCCTGGGTATTTAGCTCAGTGGCTTAAGGACTTGCCTGGTAAGTTCAAGATTATGAGTATGATCCCCAGTACAAAAAAAAATCAATAAAAAAGGCAAGACACAAGTATTCACCAACAGCCTTATCTGGGTCTCTGGATCTCCATCTCCCTTTCTTTCTCTCCCTTTCCCTATCCTCTTGTTCACTCCCACTATGTGTCTCATTTATACCTAATCAGTGCTAAATGGCCTTCAGTCAGACTATAGGAAATAAACCTGTAGTCGTACAAATTCAGTTTAATGGTCATTGCAACAAGGCAGGTATTCCAGTTTGTGTAAAAGTATACTGAAGGATTTGTAAGATTTGTAAAATGACTAAGTAAATGAGAGAAAACGTTCAAGGAAGCAAAAGTTTACCAGGATTAGATGCTGTTAGAAACAGTGGTAATTATACAGTTAGTATAATAAATTTTATCTAAAGAGAGGAGGAATAAAATAAGTTTTATAGCTGGTAAAGAAGTAGTAGTCGTTCCTTAAATTTTCAGGAGATGGAAATGAACCAAAAGAAGGAGGTTGCTTGATATTTCATGGTTTCTGCAATGAGTTTGTCTACCTATGCTTAGACATGATTATTTAATGTTCAAGTTTTATATCATTTCATCATAATAGTGACCATGTATGACATTGGAATGATTATTAAATATTCTATTTTTGTGTCAGTTTTTCATAACAGAGTGACTGTGTGAATTCTATTAGACATTTTACATCCAATTACAGATTCACACAGTCTAACTGTGAGAGTCACATCAGTGCATACTTATATCAAAGCTTAGTTGATAGTACAGAGAAGGACCTCATGTGTGAGAATTTGTTTTTCTCATTTTCATCAAAACCTCCAAAAAAATTGAGAAGTTTTCTCAAAATATGACTTCATATAAAAGAGCAATTAGGATCTCTAAGAAATGGCAATGTATTGCATTGATTACTACTAACATTTGTAAATAAATAAAAACAACTTTAAATCAACAATTAACAATCGTTACTCTCCAATATTTATTAAGATAAAATAATCACTACTAAAATCTGTCTGACAATACTTTATATTTTAACTTTTTCTCCATTGTAGACAGTAAAGAAGATTGGTAAATGAATTTAGACTGGGCTCATACACAATGTTGAGTCAATATTGTCTCTCTCATTATTGTCTGAATCAATACTGACTGAGATCTTAAAGATCAGGAACCACAAAATCTGTGCCAAAATTCTTAGAATATAAAGGTTTTGGTTAAGCATAAAAGGAGAACTCTTTTTGTTTACATTGTAAAGAAAGTCGTCGGTCTTTATGTTCAGTTTTTGTTGAATATTCCTAAATTTATCATATACATTCTACAATTTGTATTTTCTTTACATCATAGATATTTTAGTTTTTTGGCTTTTGTTGCTATTAGGTATAGAGATTTGATGATTTTTATGTATGAATCTAAAAAGGATTGTAAAAGTTAATTAGGTCCTTGAAAGTTTAAAACTCAAGAATATTTGTATAAGAATCAGTAAGGGCTTGTCCACCTTATTGGTGGAAGTCATGTCTACAATAAGAGCAAATAAAAATGAATTCAGTTATTGCCTTCAATATAATAGATCATGATTCTAATTAGACACCCTACAAAACCATAATAATAATAGCCAGCATTTTGATATGCCTATTAAAGACTAAGAATATTACATATACTTGTGTATCTAATATTCAAAATAAGCTTCATCATCAGGTAGTTAGAGATATTATTTAACAGAAAAACTAAAGAAGAATGGTTTACTTTCTCAGAAAAGAGTACAGGTTGGGCTTGAATCCAGTTTATGCCAAACTTCATGCTAATTATTATTGTGTGAGACTGCTCCTTCAGGATATTAATCATAGCATTCTTCATCGTTACTTCTCTACAATTGTTACATATTCTTTTCTGGTAGCTAGAGATATGTCTCATTTTTTTTTCTTCCATGACAGTGAAGGCACACACCTTGGGAATAAAAGCCCACATATAGATGCCCTACCCAAGTCAATTAGAACAGGCTCTTTGGGATTTTGCCTGTATATGTGAAGCTTTTAGAAGAGTCTGAGGGTGGTCTTGATCACTGAAGGTTAAAAACCCTAATATGTGCAGATTTATAAATAGAAAATACAAAGATATCATTTAAGATAAATATTTTTACTACAAGAAAACTATTTTCTGAGATGTCTTTGATTCGAAAGACAAATTTTTGAATAGCATGAATTCTGACATTTTTTAAATTGTTGTCATATGTTTGATCTTATTCTGTATTGATACTCAAAACACTTATGGGTGAGATAAACTAATAATCACTCCCATTTCTGCAAAAATTTTCCCATTAGTGTCATCATTTCTCTTGTTTATCATACTTACATTTCAATACTTACACTTATAGTCTATTTTCAATATTTAATCATGTATGCCACTTGAAAGTTTTACTTTCTCTTAAACTATTAAATGGCTAAATTTCAAAATTATTTTGTTTTTGAAACTATCACATTAAGTGTCTCTAGTCTCATAATATTTAATTTTATTTATCAGTGAGTTATAGCTCAGCCAATTATAAAGTTTATTATTTTTTATTTTTCTCTGAACATTGGATAGTGCTCCATTATCTTATATCTATTAAATATATGTGAAATCTGAGATCAGTCTGGTCCTTCTCCTGTATATGAATTGCTTTGATTGCCTCTAAATCTTTTTTTTTGTTGTTACCAAAGTACGTATATTTAAAAGTTTGAAATTTGTTCTATTTTATTTTCTTTCTGTATTTGCTATCATAGATATTTTATTTTATTTTACTTTTATCACTAAAAGATACTTGGTGAAACTTTTTGCAGTAATATCATTTTCTAAATTTTATTGATATATATTTTATTTTATATCTGATTTTTCATATACAAAGAATACATTCATCACTTGATAATTATACTATTTTACTGTGGTATTATTTTGCAGATCATTTTCCTTGTATTCTTTTTTATTTAAAGAAAAAATATGAAACAGAAAGAGAGTAGAAATAATAGAAAATTTCAAACAAAAACAAAACAAAAACAAAAACCAGTAAGAAATCACTAGTTGACAATTACATATTTTCCTCCTAGAAGTAGTTGTTCAACTTACAAAAGTAAAGCATACAAAGTAGATATTTAAACAGTGAGACTGCAATCAGCTCTGTTCATCTATCCAACAAAAACTTAGCAATATGTTCATCAATCCTACACACTGAAACATACATGCAGTTATATCCTTTAGAATACTTTCCTTTCCGCTCTCTTTTTTTACAACAACTATAATCAATTTTTGTAGACCATTTAGAAGTTGTACACATGTATATGTCTCTACATGCATACCTAGCCTTTCTGTATTAGAGGGAAAAACAAACCAAAACAAGTCAACAATACAAATTCCTAGAGAAACACAAAATGAAAAGGACATATAAAACCACAATGCTAGGTGATCTATGGTAGTCACCATGATGTCTCCTGTTATTTTCAATAAATTTATCTGCATCATCAGGCACAGTATAATTAAACATAGCAGTGTATAGCACTATTAATAAAACCAAACATTGCAGACATTATAGAAATTCAAAGGCAGTTACTAAGCAAACCAGAATGGGTATCCTATTGAATCCTGCCATCCCCAGAGTAGTTGCCCCTACACCTAGACGTGACGCCCTCAAGCATAACAGATTCAAATAAAATCAGTCAAGACAAAACAGCAATATAGTCAATCTTCTCTGCCTCATCTCTTCTATGTTATTTTTTTGTCATTGTGGTTTACTTTTCTCCTTCATTCCACTGTCTGCCCCTTTCTTTGAGGCTTTTCAGCCATTGTTCCTGGAATCCTGGTGATTTTCTTCTCTCTCTCTAGAATGTCCTTCAGTATTGTTTGCAGGGTTGGATTGGTGGTCACGATCTCCCCCAGTTCTTCTTTGTCATGTAAATCTCTTGTCTCTTCATTAATTTTGAGAGACAGTTTTGTAGGGTACATCAATCTGGATTGGACGTTATTTTCTTTCAGTGCTTGGAATATTTTGCTCCAAGTTCTTCTTGATTTGATAGTTTGCATCAAAAAGTCTGCTGTGATTTTGATGAGTTTTCCTTTGTAGGTAATCTGTTTCTTTTCTATAACCACTTTTCATATTCTGTTCTTGTGATGGATTTCTGGGATCCTGACTATTATATATGTCTGAGTGTAGATCTCTTTTGGTTGTAGCTGGCTGGAGTTCTGTATGCCTCATATATCTGAACATCACTTCCTATCCTTGGAAGTTTTCCTTAGTCACTTCTGTGAATAGCCTTTTTATTTCATTTGTATTTGTCCCTGCTTCTTCATTCACTTTTTTTATTCTTAAGTTAAAATCCTCTTGTCTTCTAGCCTTTGTATCATTACTTCCTGGTTCCTTGTTATTTTTAAGAGATCCTTCCTTTTATGATCATATATTACAAACCTATCTTCAAGTTTTGAAAGTGTGTCTTTAGTTTCTGTTAAGAAGTTTTGCCAGCTTTTAATGGAGTTTTTAATTTCCTGATATTCTCTTTGGATCTGTTTTATGTATTCTAGATTTTTTTTATATTCTTCATCAAAGGCTTCTCTCCTTTCTCTGGGTTCCTCCATTCTTCCATTTGTATCTTCTTGAGGAGTACCCAGCATTTCTTTTATTAATCTTGCTTCACCAGTGTTAAAATTTCAGATTTAAATTTGTTGAAGTCACGGAATATTTCTTTATTTCTGATGAGGCCGTGTCTAATATTGCATGTTTGCTACACTCAATCTGCTCTGTATTTACCTCTCCTGGGCTTATTTCACCTGCGTCAGTGGTAGGAGCCTTTTTGTTGTTTCTCTGTTTTGTCATGTTTCTGGTTTCTCTCAGACAGGTGAGTGGTGGAGGTCTCTGGACCTTTATGTATTGCTTACAGTCCCTCTACAGCTTATTGGCTAGGGCAGTGCTGCCCTCTCCTGTTTGTTGTTGATCTGTGAGGTTCATTCAGGGGCAGCAATGTGGGCCGGCCCCTCCCCTCCCAACCAATGAGTGTCTTCAGTATGTTTGTGTGTGCCCTGTGGATAACCCAGGTTCGGGTCAGCCTCCTCTCTGGCTATTAGGTCCTGACCAGGGGCATGGCCCAGCCCAAGCAGATCCCACCAGTTCACTCTGGGCCAAGATCTGATGAATGAAGCAACCTCAGTTGTTGATTTAAGTTTGTCCTGCCCATATCCAATATGTTGTCTAGCCACTCATCTCATTCTGGGGAATCCAGTTCCCAGCACTCACCAAAGTCTGTGCAGAATCTCCACTCCAGGTTGCAGCACTTCCTCCCACCAAGGGTTTTGAGCTTACCAACCCTTGCTCTCAGCGGGCATGCAATCTCAGCTGGATCGTGAATCACCTGACTCTAAGATGTGCCCAGCACAGCTACCAGAGCATGCCCAGCTCCACCCCTCAATCTACACTTCTTCTTTTTTTATTTTATATTTTTTCATTTTTCTCAGCTTCTTCCTGGGTCCCGAGAATGCCTCTTCTTTCATCTGGTCTTCTCTATGTTGTCAGATTCTAGCATCTATGTTGTTTTTATCACAGAGGCTCTCTATCATGCTACCTATCAATCTTCCATCTTGGATCTCTCCTCAAAAGACTTGTTTAAAACTCTTTCCTTTTATTCTTAAAGCTAGCTCTTTTTCTAGGAATTTCATAATGAATGACACTTAATATATGTATGTATGTTAGTTTGTTAAATTATTTTTAAATATGAATAAAATTTATGAATTTTTATGATAATCAACTTGTATCTTGCTGATATCTTACTGATATTTTAATTTATTTCTTAGCTTAATGTAAGTGATAATTAGTATATTTTTGTCTGCTTGTTAAAATTTTTAACAAAATTTAGGGAAACCTCAAACAAATATTTAGAGCATATTTCCTATTTTGCAGACTTTAAAAGAGATTCAATAAGAGTGACACTGGATGTTTTTTGAAATATTCATTTAAACCATATTTTGTCCTTCTTTTCATCAGTATATGGACACAAGTTGCTTACTTTTTTTTTTACTATTGGGCATAATGCTGATATATATATATATACACACATATATATGTATATATGAATATATGTGTATACTTGAATATGAATATATATATATATATATATATATATATATATATATAGTCCTGGATAGTGAGTCAGAAAGAGATTATATAATTATATAACTTGAATATTATTTAGTTGTAAAAAGGAATGTGTTGCTGATAGATATTACAACATTGATGAGCTTTGAAAACATGCTAAATATGAAAGATACTACAAAGCAAGCTATCACACATTTTATGATACTTTTCTTGCAAAGTGATCTCTATGTTGAGTATACTGGCCTCGAATTGGTGCCCCTTCTCCTTCCACCTCTAAAATACTTGAGATTATAGGAATGTTTCACCATTCCCAAATTTATGATTGTTTTTTATGACATGTCCAGAATAGACAAATCCATAGTGCACAAATTAGACCCCACCAAGGGTATGGAAAAAGAGAGAAAATGGAACTAGCAGAGAATGAGTGTTTTATTTCTTTATATGTTGTTAGCATACAGTGACTATAGCCAAGAATAAGTTATTGTATATTTCAAAATAGTTAGAAATCTTTTTAATGTTCTCAGTGCAAAGAAATGATAAATATTGCTCTGATATCTATATCTAATTTATCACACATTTTATTTGTGTGTTACAGTATCACACTATAATCCATAAATATGTACAATTAGAATATAAAAATATACTAAATATAGTCTTGATTATATAATAGTAAGTATACTAAACAACAATGAATTGAACAATTAAGCTAGGTGAAATTTATGTAATGTGAATTATTTTTAGTAGAACTGCTATAAAATATACTGTTATAGTCACTTAAAATAGAATTTATTTAGCAACTATGATATTGCAAATAAATGAATGTATTTTTTCAGTACTTAAATTATTAGATTTATGTTCAACAGTCATATCTCTAACCCATAATACCATTTAGGACCAGCATTTTTATTATTTTAACTTATATATATTTGATGTTATAAAACTTAAAAATGGGTAAAAAAATCCCAGGTTAATTTGGTTTTTTAAAAATTGTGTCAGTCTAGGTATAGTAGTGCACTCCTTAAGGCTGAGTTAAAAAGATTACAAGTTTGTGCCCAGCCTGGGCAATTTTGTAACTTGTTAAGACCCTATCTCAAAAAAGAAAGTTAGAAAGGACTAGGAATGTAGCCCCATAAGAAAGCAGTTCAATTCCCAGGATTGTACTGAAAAATTGCATCAAATTCACTTGAATTCTCTGGTTTCTGAAAAATTATTAATACATGAGACCATTGGTTTTCTTTCAGCAAACTTGTACCAGCATTTCTGGAGATTTTGATAAACTGTCTTATGTTTCATAAATGTCAGAATTCTGTATTTTTGACAAGCTTCCATTTGATGTTAGGTAGCAAAACCTTACAAGGAGTGTATAAGGAAGAACATTCTATATCAAAAGAACCATCATAAAAAAGAGAAAATTTTTGATATAACCTAAGGCTACTGTAAACTGCAGTATGACCTTGACAGCAGCCTTGAATTTCAAACAACATACAACCATGAGATAAGAGATTAGAGAATTTTAAACTCTTGATGTTATCTCTTTCCAACCTTATCCTGGAAGCTCACTAAAATTCCGTTTTCACTGAGTATGGTGTTTAGGAGGAATCACCCATTACTAGCAGGGTTTGACAGATGATGTCAAAGCAGTTTCAAAGTTATGATGAATTAAACAAAAATAAATGTCACTTGTTTCTCCTCAGGAAAGTAGGGAACAAGAATAATTTTGCTCCTACACTTGCAACAATTGCAAAAACCAGACAAACAGCAAATCCTTGGTTTTCCTTAAACTGTCCAGAGAGCTAGGATAGCAGGGCAACAGAGTGACCCAAATCCAAGGAAGAACAAGAACTTATAGGAAAAAATATGATGATAGCTATGGTCTACAGGTAGCAGATACAACCAGTTATCCATAAAGAGAGTTGTGTTAGGGTAGTTGGTGAATAGGCAGAAGCCAAGTATACATTAGTGAGAGAGCCTAGAACCCCTAGAGGCCACACCAATAACTCTTGCAAATTTATACTCTTCAGACTTCACCCTCTGAGGCTCCCAAAGAAGACTATATAATTCTATATAATTGTTTAATGTTGTATAAGTTCTATATAAATGCTTAATGTCAAAGAATCACAAATGAAAATATACTAAAACTTTTCAGCAAAACATACAGGGCATCTGTTATTCAATGAGGCTGGATAATATGTCCCTCATAGTGCAGACCAAGGGAAATTCACTCAGACTCCTATATATGGTGACAGGTTTGGACTGCACTCCAGACCTTTGGAGACTTATAGAGCCTCAAAATATTTTTTTAAAAAGATGCTAAAGGTTAAATTTCTTCAACAAAATGTCTACTTTTTCTCTAATGTCTATAGAAGATGAGGTGGATGCTATTAATACTCACTGGAAACTGATTGTCAATATAAACAGATAGTTAATTACCTTTTATATCAAAATATATCACTACTTTCAGTTAATAGAAATGTAAATACTAGTTGCAGAAGTTAAATTCTATGAATTATTTGAAAGCCATATGTGGAAAATGAAAAACACATTTAGATTTACTGAGTGTCTGTTAAGTGTTCTCACTGCATGCACAATTGTAACTGTGTGAACTGTTGGATATGTTGCTTAGCTGGATTGTGGGGAATTTACACAACGTATACTTATGACAAAACTTTCATACAACTTAAGTATATACAATTTTATTTGTCAAATATACATCAAAGCTGGTAAAGATAGAGAAGTACATTTAGGATATCATTATTCAGCCAAGTAGTAACCCCTGTCTCAGTATAGTAATTATTTCTGTACTTGGTAATATATGGCGTAATTCTTCCATCATGTGTGTGTGTGTGTGTGTGTGTGTGTGTGTACTGCTAAGGATCAAACCAAGTGTTCATGCATGCAGGCAAGTATTTTGCCTCTAAACTACATATTCAAACTCTTGCCTTGTATTATCTTTTACAGTTCAATTCTTATTTCTTTAATTCATAAATCTCTATGCTTTATCCACATTTCTTATATGTGAAGTAACTTCTGCAACAATTAAAGAAACTGGCAGTGAACTCTAGAGTTACTATGAGTTTGAGCCTTCTTACCCATGCATGTTGATGAACATTGATGAAAGAATTGAACTTGAAGGTGCTCAACAGAATAAGTACTTTTGAAATAACTTCATTTATCTTCATGAGTACAGGACAGAATACTTTTCAAAGAGGTTCATGTAGAAATGAAGGAAACCACTTTCAGGCATTTTAAACGATATAGATATATCTCATAACATTAAAATTATGAATATTAGCATTTATTTTACTTTCCAAAATAATATGTCTTTTGTTTTGTAAGCATGGGGAAATTTTTCTTGCATTATTACTTAAATTTCTATATCTTTTAACGAAGTAAAACTATTGCTATCTTTATGCATTTATTTTTTTTATACAGGTGCAATTCCCTCTGAGAGATGGATAGTAAATTTTGACAAAGACCTTTTAGATGGCCTTGTTTTAGCAACACAGTTAGCTGCTTATTGCCCATTTTTGGTAAGAGCCACTTGAGGGGATCCAGTGATTATTATTTTAAATGTATGCTTTAAATTGATTGTTTTAAATGCCTTAATTATAAAGACATGTATTTGAACTGTTACCATTGACTTTTGGTTTATTCTTGGATTTTTAATGCAATAACCTACTAATTACAAATGTGATATTTAAATAACCCTTTAGTCAACTACAAGGAATACTTTAAATGTAGCAATTTCTATTATTTAATGAAAATGATTTTTTTCCTTTTCTAGATTGAGTCTCATTTTGTGAATATGTATACACAACCAAAACTTAATGAACAGTATCTTCACAACTGTTTGATTATTATAAATAGTTTTTATGAAATTGGCCTTGACATGGGTATACAGGTACATTCCTTTATATCATAATAGTATACACATTTGATGAGTTTCTTTATAATATTGCTTTGCTTATAAGTCATAATTCTGAATTTTTTCTTTTGTTTTTTCTGTTTGGGGATATTTTTGGTACTGGGGATTGAACTCATGACCTTGAACTTGGCAGGCAGGCACTTGAGTCACTGATCTATATTCCTAGCCTCTTCATTCTAAATTGAAACAGATCTCATGGATTAAAATATGGAAATTTAAACAAGACTCACAAGAATATATTGGATATTAAAAATCTTAATATATAGTTATTTGATGGTATATATAATACAGTGCAGTAGTCATCTTATAAAACAGTGATTATGCATGTGCAATTTTGCATAATAATAATGAATTTTAGTTCCAGTATATGAAACTATAACAATAAACATTAATACATTATTAAATTACATATAATCAAACAATGACTTAAAAGAATTATAGAATATTTATTGTTATTTATTGTCTAATTTACTACCAACAAGTAAATAAATATTTGAAATATATGCTTACTTTTGTAGGAGCCCTTTGTTATTTAGGGGTAATGAAATGATAGAACAAATGATTCTAGATTTTGTAAACAATGTAAATTCATCACATTATCAAGATGTGTGTGTGTTTTTAGATTTAAATTTCTACTCATTTAATAAAGTGTCAATGGGAATACATGCAAAAGATAAAATCCAGAATTTAGATGAAGGAAGAGATCAATGTGGTGTAGTCTATTCCATGAACAGCTCAGTGGAGGAAGATTTATTTGGAATCTTAGAGAGTGGATTCAATTTGGATTGGTAATGGTGAAAAAAGAAGTTGTTTGCTCAAAGGCAATAGTATGAACAGACTGTAAAGGTATTTTATGACAAGCTTTCCTCAGAGCTGAGGATTTAACCCTGCAGTAGCATGCTTGACTACCATGCTGAAGGATCTGAATTTCTATTAGCAGTGCTCCAAAAGGAAAATAGGAAATAAAACTTCCCTTATTAAAGTTTAGTATTAGTAGTTTAGACATAGGCATATGTTATGATTTACATCTATAATGTCCCACATAAGTCTCATGTGGTCAGAGGTGTGACTTTTAAGAGGTGAATGGATCATGAAGGCACTATATTCATCAATGAATCAATCCATTTTTAAGGTGAATGTGCTTTTGGGGATTATGGCCTGGACAGAAGTGGGTCACTGAGGATATGACTTGAGAGAATTTATTCTGTTTCTCTGCTTCTTGGATATAATGTATTGAACAGCTTCCACTGCATTAACTTACAGTCAGCTAACCATGGACTTAATGCCCTCAAACTATCATCCACAATAAACCTCCCTGTTTTAAATTGTAGATATCACATATTTTGACCCCCGAGACAGGAAAATAAAGAATAGAATATATCTGTTCATTATAAATAAACATTTTATAAATAATATATATTATATAATTAATATATTAATTATATTTATATATTATGTAAATATTAATATATTTAATAAATACATATAATAAATAGAATTTATTATATGTATTTATTTATAGAATAAAACAAAGCAGCATATAGCAAATCAGAACAGAACAATGCAAGTGGTACAAGACTTCAAAACAAGACAACAACAAATAAACAGTGGCTACTATAATGTCTCTCATTTTGTTCAAAATAGCTGTCTATACTATCACACATATTAAAATCAAACAAAACAGAATAAACCAATCAAAACTAAAAAATGACAGCATTATAGGAGTTCAAAACAAGACAATGGGAAATCAACAGTGGCTACAGTAATGTCTCATTTTCTTCGAAATAGCTGTCCATACCTTCAGACACAATAAAATTAAACAAAACAAAACAGAATAAAGCTAATCTCAACAAAAGATTGAAAACGTTCTAGGACTTCAAAACAAGATAATAGAAAATCAACAATGATTACCATAATACATATTCTCATTTTCAGAATACCTGCACATACTATGAGACACAGTAAAATCTACCAAAAGATAGAATAAAACCAAACCTAACAAAATTATGAAAATGATATAAGATTTCAAAACAAGATAATAGGAAATTAACACTGGTACTACTTTCCCTTTTTAGGTGATTCCTCCCCTAACACTTTCATAATATCTATTGTGCTTTTTGGATCCCACTAACTCCTTCAATATTTTATGCTTGGAAGGGAAATTGGTGCTCACTCATATGAGTCCAAACCATTTCGCCCACAAGCATGATATCCAGTTGCATCCATTTACCTATAAGAGCCTTGAGATTATCCTATTTGATAAATGGGTAGCTTTCCATTGTATGAAAATGCCATATCTCTCTTATCCATTCTGCAGTTAATGGGTAAGTTACTCTTGCTTTATTCTCATGCCCGGTCATGTGGGAAAATTGTTTTCTCTGCTCTAAGTTTCAGTCTACGAATTTCCTTTCAGGCTAAATTTTGTTTCTTATATACAGTATATTGATGGATCTTGTTTCTTGAACCACTCTCCATGTGTTTGTTTATATTGGGGAATTGAGGCTGTCTACAGTAATGGTTACAACCAGCATGCATTGGGTTCATCTCTGTCATGCAATACCCTTGCTGTTGACCCTCAACTTTTCTCCTTCATTCAAATGACTGTCCTGTTTGTCAGTCCACCTGTTCTGCTATTCTTGAAACCATGATCATATTTATCTTTCTCTAGAATATCCTTCAACACTCTCTATAGGATTGGTTTGGTGATCATGAATTCTTTTAGTTGTTCTTTATCATGAAATTATCTTATTTCTCCGTCAGTTTTAAAAGACAGTTTTTCAGGGTACATCATTGTGGGTGGGAAGTTTTTTTCATTCAGGATTTAAAACACTTCATCCAAACTCTTCTTGATTTGATTGTTTGTGTTGACAGGTCTGTTGTGATTCGGATTGGTTTTCCTTTATAGGTGATCCTTTTCTTTTCTCTAACAGCTTTTATTATTCTGTTCTTGTGCTGAGTTCTAGGATCTTGATTTTAATAAGTCTAGGTATTTTAGCCATAGCTAAAATAAATAGGGACTTCCATATGCCTAGCTTATCTAAATGTCAGATAATTTTCCCATGTTTGTGTAGTTTTCAGCTATTACTTCTGCAAATAGACTTGTTATTTCATTTATGTTGACCCTGGTTTTACCTGATACCTGTCATTCTTATTTTTCTTGGTATCATTTTGTAGTCATTGAATTGTTATTTTCTGATTCCTTGTTATTTTTTAGAGATCTTTCCTTTCATGATTGCCAGTTGTGATCCTCTCTTTAAGGTCTAAAAGTTTATGTGTAGTCTCTTTAAAGTAGTTTTGCCAGCTTTTGATTGACTTTTTAATATCCTGGATATCTCGTTGAATCTGTTTCATACATTGTAATTACTTCCTATATTGTTCATTCAAGATTTCTCTAATTTTCCTATGGTCCTTTTTTATCTGTCTTCTTTAGATATGCTCATCTGTTCTTTCATTATGTTTGAGATTTTATCTTTTACCTGAGACATTATTTCTGATCTGATTCCTTTTACAGTCTCATGAAGTTGTTTCTTTATTTCAGTTGTAATCCCTGTAGAGATTTTAGGTGTGCAACTTCCATTTTTTTCCATGATTATATCTCCTAGTCTTGTTCTGTGTGGAGTGAAGGTCTGACATTGCCTTTTGTTCCTTCATCTTGACATTCTCCTGGGTTCCTCCCAACAAGCTAGTTGTGGAGTCCCAGGCACTTCCCATGTTGGCTTCCCATCTGCAATGTAGGGGAATGGGCCAGGCACATGGGTTTCTCTGAACTCAAGTTCCCACGGAAGTAGCAGGGCATGGGGTAGGCTTCTCCAGACCCATGCAGGTATGCTTAAGCTTCCCCAATGGCCAGGAGTGTATGGCGGTGGAGCTGTTTCTTCCTTCAGACTGCATGTCTACACCAGGACCCCACAGATGGTGGCAGGCACACAAGGATGTGTTTGATCCTCCTGGTTGGTGCTGGCTGCCTGAAGGAAGCAAGGGTCTCTAGTGGCAACTTGCAGGCACAGGGGGCATACCTAATTGTGTCTCCCTGCCTACAGTGTCTGCCCACATGAAGCATGCCTTCTGATGGTGGCAGTGTGCACAATGTCATATCTAGTTGCATCTCTCTGCCATGTGGAGCAAGCCTCTACAGTATATTATATACCCTGCATAAAAAGTCAGATGTTTACCAGGTGGGTGTAATGAGACTAAAAGCTTTTATGATTGCAACAATAGTCAGATGGAAGAAGTGGCAAAGAATCAGAGACATTGAAAAAAACTAATAAAAATGCTATTTCAGTTGCTCAAAGAGCATTAAAAATACATTTGATGTTCTTCCCAGTATTTTTTTGTACCTGGGTATTTATGCCAGGGTCATTGCTATTTCTCCAGTCACTTAAAACAAATATTTTTGAAACAAATTCTCACTAAGACACTAAATTGCCCTGGCTGAGTATGACTTCATGATCCTCCTGTCTAAAGTCCCTACAGTGCCTGGATCACAGGGATAAACCACTACACAAAGATAATCTCCTCATATTCCTTCAGTGGGAAATGAAAATGATAATCTAATGCAGCAAAAGTGATGAGGTTCACTAGAACTTTTGAGAAACCAAAAACAGTGCACAAGAGAAAGACTGTGAAAAGATAAATGTTATTGTCCAAATATTCCCAAATATAAAGTGATTTGTTTATGGTTATTGTATGATGAGTTCTACAATGCTTACTTCACACTTTTATTAAAATCACCTGGATGTTAAAGTAATTATATTGCAAACTGACAATTATTTTCTTTTTTATTGGTAAAGTTGTAAAGAGGAACAACCAAAAGCTGTTTAGTCAGGGTTGTTTTATAATAGAGTTGAGGACAATCTCTAATAAAATACTTCAAAAGAATAAATATTTTGAATACTTGGAAGAATAAATATTTTCAAATCCTTCAAGTTCAACAAATTACTGAACCTTTTCTGTAAACAATACTGGATAGATAACATAAAGGAACTGATACATGAAACTACGTTCATGTCTTCAAATGTGTTACAACTTATTTATGTCAAGCACATGAAAACAAGGTGGTGAAAGGCAGGTAGTGAATACCACAATAGACATAAAATCAATATATTGTCAAAATTCAAAAAGGCAAGAAGCCACTCAAGCACGACACCTAGAAAAATTACATAAGATACTTGGTGTTTAAGCTGGACCTTGAGAGTTTAGTAGAAACAATTAACTTGTAAATAGATAAGTTTTCTTTTAGTTTATGTTTCTGGGAGTTCCTCTCCAAATTTGAGTGACTCCATTACTTAAGACTTCCAGAATGAGCAGAACATCATGAGTGGAGTGTGTGATGGAGCACACTACTAAAAATTTGTTTGGGAAAAGAGAAAGGGGGAACAAAATACCAGGATTCCATGATTCCCCTTAAGCTCATACCTCAGTAGCCTAAGACCTACCACTATGCTCAGACCTACCACTGTATTTTAGTAGTCCTACCCCCTTTCAGTAGCACCATTACAGGGTCCAGATTTTTAACCATGGACTTTGGGATGTACATTGAATCTCCATACTGCAGCAGCAACAGATAAATCAAGAGGAAAACACCATCATCATGGTGGGGGAGGACCAATAAAATTTATGCTATTTTAGATATGGATTTTGATACAGATTAGATATAATGATTAAGATTTTGAAATTAATTTCATTAGAAGAATTTTTTTTAAAGAAACCTCATTTTACAATTTGCCTTTTTAAGCCTAAGGTTGACAAAAGTATAATTGCTTCCAGTTATTTTCATTTAAGTGTATCACTAACGTTAGCCTTCTGCTTATTTCATGTACTCTCTCATCACATACGTTCCTATTAATATAAACATTTTATTTTACCAAATCACTGCATTTTCATCCTATTACATATTTTTCATAGCTGAAATTTGATACATGTTTTTGTTTCTGTATATATCATTTTACATTGTGGACACTGAAGTAAAGTTCCAAAGATTTATTTAATGCCAAATTTGAGCCCAGAACCTTCTACCCATTTCCCTTCACCATAGATAGCCCTCTAGGGATCACACCATGGGCTCATTCAACACACAGTATCCTAGAGGAACATGTTGTTCACTTTGATATTAATCTTCTTAAATGTCAAAGGTGGATATGAGAAATTGTATACTTTTAAGAACTTTAGTTTTGTTATCTTGAAGCATGTCCCTGTATCTGTTGCCAAATATTGCCTTGATTGAAGCATGAGAATCTACAGATTAGTGTAATCAGAAACTTATCCTGGTTTATTCTAAGTATTCATCTCATTATACACTCAGGCAGCTTTCTGCCACTTTTACACAAGCCAGGTTATTTGTTTATTTATTTATTTTACCATAGATCTCCTTTCCACAATCTCCATTGGCACACCTTATTCAAGAAAGAACAAATCTTTTCTTTTCTCAAAGAATGGCATGAGTATATAAGGAAATATGAACTAACAGATGACCACAGGCCTATCATTATTCCCTTGAATCTACTGGAAAACTTTTATAATTCATTAGGTACTCGCTAATGTTCCTTGCAGTTTTGGGGAAGTAGCAGATCATTTCCAATTGCAAACTTGAACATGTAGAGTCCCATTTACATACAGCATAATAGAGTTTTTTGTTCATTAGTGTTGTGTATTTTTGAATTCCTATGTCTCACTCATTGCAATACCCTTTGTTGTGAATTATTTTTGTCACTACACCCAACTTTTTGTAAGAGATCGCTAGCACTACATAAACTGATAGAAGACTTACTTTTTCTGTTCCTGATTTCACATTTTGTCTCCAAATTATGTTTTTGCTACATTTATTGATCCAGCCCTTATTCCTCTTCCATTTTGGATTTTGTCTCAAATCAATTCCAGAAACCATAAGTAATTTATCTTATTTGTGTAGTTGCATTTTCTTCACCATTATTTGCCTACTTTGCGTAAAACATTTTCCCAGCTCCCTCCACCTGACCTACTTGAATTACTTCTTCTTGTCATATTATTTCTTACTTCCAAACCAAATTCCTCACCTGGTACCCAGAACTTCCAGAGTGTAACCCTGTATCTCAATAGTGTTTTCTCCTATTAATTATTATTTGCATGATCCAAACTGCATTCCTTTCACGAATGAACAGTATGCCCCTCTATATTCATGCTCAATAGTGCTTTGTCCTTCAGATAGAATACACCTTTTTCCTCAAATCAGACAGAATCTACTTAAAGTGCAAACACACTTAAAGACTCATTTCATGTGTCATTACCTCTGATGGGCTTTAACTTTAGAATCTTTTGCTGTATTTTACTTCAGTAGTTTGTCTACTTGTCATTTGTCTTTTACTGCACTATAGGATACTTTAAATCAAGCATGGCATCTAAAGTCACTTCAATCATCATTTCTAAAGTATAGTATGCTTCTGAGTTCTGACCAGTTTTTATGAATTCTTTGAGGCTGAGGTCAATTTTCTGAGTAGAGTGTGCCTATTTCATCTTATGAAATGTAGAACAAATTCTTATGACTAAGAATAATATTTGGTTTCTTTATCTATTTCAGTATCATTGCACATCAGAAAAGATTAATGTTTCAAGATAATTGACTAATTTACATATTATGCTTTCTCTTTATATACTTTATCTGTATATTCTCTAATTTGTATTTCTTTTTTTAAAATAGGCTGTTGATATCTGTGAACCAAATCCAATCCTAATGCTCATGCTGTGTGTCTATTTGTATGAAAAGCTCCCTGCATTCCTTCCCAAGAAGGTGGTGCCCTTTTATTGTACTCTGTATGACTCTGTGCTAAGGCAGGTAAGGATATATTTGGGGCAAAATAAGTATGGTTAAATACTTTAACAGTATTTTATATGTTTCTTATCCAACCTGAAATTAAGAAAATATGCCTATGTAGTATAATATTGTTTGAATTCAGTAAGCCATGCCACTTATTACTCTTTATAAGCAAAGAAGAATGAAGGGCAAACTTTTTGCTTAATAATGATCACCCCCTGCAAAAAATCATACCTTAATTTGTCTCATTTTTGTTTTTTAAAGAATAATTTATTCTGTTTACAAGTTAATATACTGCTTTGATATGATTCATATTTTCTTTCCCTTATCCTGCATTGTATTCTCCTTAATGTATTTATTTTAAAAGGAGGAAAAATACCTATTTTAGTTCAAAAATTATCCACATTTGATCTTTAAAAGATATGTCCTGGTGATTTTTAGAATTTTATGTTTTAGAAAATAACTGTGGTCTCATGTTACTTTGGATGGTGATTGCTAAGCGTATAGTTAAAAAATGAAAAATTCAGGCTGTTCTTTCAAAATATAGATACTTCAGTTTAGGGAAAGAAAAGTTCCCCTTCTAAAATTTTGTTTGAAAATAATGAGATATGATTTCTTTGTTCTATCTTATTTTATTTTTTTGTTAAAAAAGATCAATAAAACTGGAGAATTTCCTCAACAGTATGTACTATGATAATCTCTAACAGCAATGATGTTCAAAAAGTTTTAGTACTATCTTTGAAACTAGAATTATATTGGAAGCACTTTGGCTTCAAAATAAAATTTAAATAGTTAGAAGCACTTTGCTTAAGCTTCAGGAAATAAGAGGTGCTATTAAGCAGTAATTTGTTACAGTTAGCAACCATTAACAATTATCTAATTCTCTTTGTATTTCTTCATATCATATTTATAGTCATACAACATGAATGTTTTCATTTTTTGAAAGCAGTTAATATTGGGTAGAAGATATTGCTTAGTGGTAGAATGTGCATGTAGCATGTTCTCTTTCAGTCCCAAGTACCACAAAAAAGTTAATTTTAACATTATCTAATGTTTATAAATGAGCATTAATTATGATGTTTAAAAATTAAACCATGTTTAAATGACAATATGATTTCCACATTTATAATGTTACTAGAAAAAGTCTTCATATTTTAAGATTGTACATAAGGATGAAATATTTATTTTCACAAATATAAGTTTTCAAAGATAAAAACAAAATTAAATATAATTGCATTTTGAAAATTATAAAACTTAAATTATAAGTATTTGGTCTTTTGAGACTTTTCAAAAGCATTGGAGGTGTTTTCTTTTCCTTTGTGAAATAAAATTTATTCAGAGTTGAATGGGAGAGTCTGACTATGGATGAGCCTGATAATTCTCTATCATTTGTCTTATATGACAAAATGCGAATGAGTGATTTTCTTTGCATATTTAGACTGGAAATGGAAATTCTATGACTAAAAACTAGATATTCTATGACTACAAACAGTGAATTCAATATGATTTTCAAAATTTTCCTTCAAAAACAAAATAGAAATTATCTTTCTAGGAGAAAAAATTATTTTTATATATTAATGAATACTATATATATATATATATATATATGCCAGGCATGATAATACATGCCTGTAATTCCAGCTCTCTGAAAGGTTAAGTTAAGGTAAGAGAATTTCAAATTCAAGCCTAACCCAGACAACTTAACAAACTGTCTCAAAAAAAAGGAAAACAAAATATTAGGATGTAGCTCATTGTAAAGAACCAAATTAAATGCCCAGTACCATATAAATAACTAACTAAATAAATTCAGACATACATTTATAAAATTGAGCAGTCTTTTCTATATTTTAAGTGTTATCTAAGTTGTTGAGCCATATAAGTTTCCTAAATCCTTCAACCACAATGAAGAAATTCCTCAACCACAGCAGTTGTTGTAGTAGTTACCAAATTTCTCACTGAATTAAGGAATGTAGCTGATTTAATCTTTAGTATTTATTATTCTTTACAACATTCTTTATTTTTCACTATAACCATATATACTGCTAATTTTTCATACTTCAAATATCTATAGCTGTGAATCCTGGACTTGTTATGTTGTAACAACTTTCCTTCAGCCCTTTTGCCAAATCCTCTCCCTCTTCTAGGTCCATATTTTACACAATGATATCTTTGTACCTCGTTACAGAGAAAACTACTTTTGACACATGTTAAAATGGTAAGGCAGACTTTGATTCAAGAATATCTGTATAGATATAGTTACTACTACAACACAGTTTTGCAACAGAAGAGAGATTAAGTTCAACTGTGCATATAACAAAGAAAAGTAACAGTTCATTTCCAAAGAAGGAAGTAGCTGACAAGTAGAGACTAAGGAAAATTAGAAATTTAGGAAGATTCTGGCTAACTCACCATAACAGGATTTTTGTTAAAGGAGGACAGAATGGTCAGCTACCTCCTATGGGATTTTGATTCACTATTTTGATTCCTTATGAAAGATAATCAGAGAGTTTGTCTAAGATGGAGGAGTTTGCATAAACTGATGTAGCATAATCCTATTAAAATTGAGCCCTTAAGGATATGCCCAAAGATAGGGCCTAGTTGAAACTGAGCTAAAAGGAGAATGGCTAGAGTTTGGTCAATGAGTTTGGTTTCCTAATGTTTGTTAGTTTGGATTCCCATTATATTTAACAAACTCTTTGTAAACTGACATTTTTTCAAGAAATATTCTGTTTAATAGTAAAGTAAATGATTCTCTAACATTGTCTGTATCTCTAATTCAGGCAGTAAAGGAAAGCCAATGACTGATGAAAGCATTGCTTCTAGTCCAGGCACATCATTTGCAGCATGGGACTATATTTTTAAATCTATATTCTTTATAATACTTTCTACATTGAATAGCCAAATCATTCTTCTTGTACTCTGTATTATGCAAGTTATGTATTTAAAATGTTTCAGTGATTTCCTTTTGCCACAAAAGTTAAGTCCACATTGCTCATTGTGGTGAATTGATAACTGGTGGTCAACTTGTAATACCAGCTGAACTGAATCAATGTGGTGCTGAGTTTGGACAGCCCACCTAAGGACTGTTGCCAAGATTAAAAGGAGAACTGAGAAGGAAGAATTTAGTGTTGCTGTTTGGTGATGCTGCTTCTCCTGTTGCCATGCGTTCTTCTGGTGGAGCTTGCCGAGCTTTTTTCCTGATATGAACTTGGCTGTTCCTTTCATCAGAGGAGCTCAGGGCTTTGTTGTTGCTAGAATGGCTATGGTTCATTTGGGAAGATCTTTGGTCCTTACTTTGAGCTTTGCTTACTGGCTTCAGAAGGGAAGATGTGTGCTGTTCAATATCCAGGAGAAGCTCATCATGCTGGCTTCCTGATATGAACTCAGCTGATCTCACCATCGGAGGACCTTGGGACATCGTTGTCACTGAGGGTGACTGTGGTAGATTTTAGGGGAGCCCTGTTCCTTATTTTGAGTGTCAATTCTTGGCTCTGGTGCAGCTTTGGCACAGATCCTTCACCCCACTGGCATAGATTTTCTAGTTTCCTTCATTGACCTTGGGACCTTCCTGGCACAGGTCTGTGAAACAGACTTGCATGGGACACTGTTGTGGGCTCTAAGCCTCTAGTTGGACTTGTGGAAGACACTGTCCTGGGGCTCTAGGTCTTCAACTGGACTCATGCAGAACATTGCTGTGGGATCCAGGCCCACAGCTGAGTTTTCTGGGTCTTTAGGTTGTGGACAGCTTTCCTGTACTTTCTTTATATTTGACTACTTGGGAGACCATTTTTAATAATAGTATAAATTATGTGTCCTTTATGTATTTGTTGTGCTTGCAAATCCTGACTACAACACTCATTTTGTGCCGGAGTCCAGCTGCGGCAGGGCTAGGGTTTCCCAAAGGTGGTCAGGGAGTCGGCGATTGAGAGACAGAAAACACTGCACACCAGTCTGTGAGTGAATCTGAATCCGCCTTTATTTTTTAGAAGCTGGAATATATATTTGCCAACCCTGGCAACAACCCCCAGCCCCAAGCAGGAAACGCCCCAGGCCCAGGGCCA